>WWET01008798.1:0-31584 GCA_011038615.1 Limnodynastes dumerilii
TATTTTGTCAAAATACGCTACCCAAACCCTACGTTAACTTTTCCAAACGTAACAGCATATGTCCGCTAACGGACGTACTAACTGCGCGAACGTACGCAGCTTAGCACGCCCATACTGTACACTTTAAATACCACCCCCCGCCTACTTCACGTAAAACGCACGTATTGTTGACTAACGTAAATTTGGCACGCCCACACGTAAGTATTTACGTGAGACATACGTGAATCACCCATACGTCCAAAATTACGCTAGGTGAATGTGCGTATTTTCTATGGTGCGCATGCGCAGTGCGGTCAAATCTGCGAATTTACGTCTCCTCCAAGTGTAAAATCGCGGAAATGCGTAGTTCTGGATCTGCCCCATTAATTGTAAGAATTAAACATTAAAATGAACATTCCATCTGCAACTGTGTATACATATTCTCAGATAATATCAGGGTAAGATAGGAAGCCTTTATATAGTAGGAGCTGGTAGTTCAATTAAAATAAGTATTAGAATTGAAAAGTCCTATATATATAGGTATTGAGATAGGTATGCTTTCCTTCCAATAATTGGAACCCCGTGATCGCGGGTCAGCAGCAAGAAAGGCAGTTAGTAAAAGTACTTCTCCACAAGTATCCACCTGGTTACAGCAATATTACCCAGTCCTGGGCGATCTGATGTTGAGCTGTGTCCTCAGTGGCTGTGAAGAACCAAAGCCGCACCAGGAGGCCACCCCGTGTATAATGCGGTAGCCGTAGGTCGCTGCAGTCCCGTCAGGACTGGAGTTCTATGGATCAGCAACAAGCAAATCTCCGCCTCCAGCCAGGCTCCCGATATAGCTTTCCAATTAATCCTTGAATTTCCACGCGTGCAGTAAGAGGCTTGGCTTACGCGTTTCATCTGGCCAGCGGACTTTTTCAAAAGCAGAAGTCCCCCTGTCTCGATTATTTGGTGTCTTTCGCTCCCCCTTCTTATGTCAGGATTTAGTATGTCCACTCTCTCAAGGGATTGCCTCCAGGTGCTGCAACATGCTAGAAGTTTGCAGAACAGCCTGTCTCCAACATCAGTGACTCCAATGAAACCAGACTTCTAGTTAGACTCCGTGCTCTGGTTTGTCTCTTCCACAACAATAATGTTCTGTGAACAGCTAAAAAACACATAAACTGCCAGGGTGTCAAGATCACCAGATATCTAGATATCTACCAAATTAAGTTGGTTGACCAGGAAGTACATGACCCTAATTTTATCTGGTATGTTCTTGTTTTCAAAACCCAATTAAAATAAACCCCCCAATCAAGAAGGAGTTATTTTTAAAGTACGGTTTTGTGAGAAAATGGTTAAAGCATCTATTTTATGATGTAAATGGGGCATATAAAATGCACAGTAACATCTGCTCTTTTAAACTGACATCTCCATAATAGTGTACCTTTCTTTTGAATCTACAACATTAAAATATTTAACAAAATTTTAGTTTTTCTGTATGAGTGTTACTATTCCTCTAGCTGTAGAGGTGTACCGTGCAAATTTCAGCACTTTGGACCAGGTTCACAGTTAAGAATTAGTTAGGTGCGGCCGGATCTGCACTTATCTCACCTATCCCACAACCCACAACCGTTTTTAGTAGCTTAATGGCACTTAAGAATGCCATAGGCTACTTTTAAGTAACTGTGCATATTTTCCTTCTTAAGAAGGAAAATATGCACAGAGATCCCTTCCCCATGCTTTCCTCAGCTCATTTAAATCCCTCCCCCACCCACTCTTCTTAAAAATGGCCCAAGGTTGCCATGGCATGCATCTTCTTACTTAATTATCTATGTGCGGTCTTAAGTCCTATGTAGCTTGCGTAGTCTGTATCAAATTCTTAATTATACACACCTATGAAGCATCATCTTCTTATTTCCTTCAAACCATTCATGTTTTATTTGGCAGCTTCAGTAACTATAAGCAAATTTTAAAAGTTAGCATGTCATCCTAAAATAAAGATGGATAAATTACCAACTAAATTTTAATTCTGTACAGTATCTAATGGTATATATCTGCCATCTCACCTCTGATTTCTTGCATCTAAAGAGGTTAGCATCTGCTATGATTCATTGCCAATAAGTAATTGCAAATTAGGACTGATCCTAAAACAACATACTTATAAAAATATACTAATACTGGGCCTGATCCGGATATAATAAGACATTCCATATGTGGCCTCCGCAGCGGAGGTTAAAGTACAGAATTTCTGATTCAAAATGCCACATACAGGATGACAGAGCACTCCCTATGCTTTGCTACGTGCTGATAGTGAATCTGTGACCCAGGTGCAACATTACTATTACAGTTCTAGGTCTACCCCATAGTTACTACGCATGCGCAGTAGCTAGCAATCACCATCTTACGGCCACTCGTACCAGACGGCCATAGTTCTGGATCCGGCCCATTGTAACAAGCAAATAACCTAAATACCCATGCTTTGGAGCAGCATAGATGATCCCTGAGGATACCTCTAAGTACAAGAAACTTCATTGACATGGCCCCAGTGGGGATCCCTGTTACCATTAAAATAAATTATAATATAGACAAAACTTGCTATTATTTTATTGTATACTGTGTTACGGCACCGCTGGAATTACCTGAACTGAGAACCGAGGTGGCTGTCTGGAGAGGTGGATGTCGGTGTAATGGTACCCCGGGTTTACCTCGACAGAGAACCGAGGTGACCAGCAAGAGAGACAGAGGAAGCCGGGTAGCTCACCAATTTGTAGAGCCTGATGTCGGACCGAGTGTTCGCTAGAGTCCCTGATGGTGGGGATAGACTGGAGCTGGTAGGAATCCATCAGGTTACACCCCTTAGAGAATACCCGGAAGGGGAAAATGGGGCAACAGGGAAAGGATAAGATAAAGTGGGGTAACTAGCAAAAGTAGTACCAGAAGAGACTGGACTGTGACAAACCACAATAAACACAAAACAGAGACAACAGACTAGAGGGGGTTAACGGGACAAACAAGACTAACTGACAGACTGGGACTTACACACACACTCACACACTCATACGAACTACCCAGAGGGCTACAAACACAGGCTCACAGGACAAGGCAGGGAATAAATACAAAATTGAATAATACAATAAGGTGGGAGAGGAGGAATTGGTACACAGAGGGTAACAGACAAGGACCAGGGCTGGACAATGGAGGACACTCAGGAATCGGAAATAAGCAAACAAGAGCAAAGTACAAGGCAGGCACAGATACTGGAAAACAGAGTCTATAGCCGACAGGGGAGTGTTCCCAGGTAAGGCTATTTAAAGGACCTCCCACCAATCAGCAGCAAGCCCAGGCAAGGGAGGCTAATTATCAGACAGCTGAGGGAAACCAGACACTAGCATCAGAGGGAGAACTTCACACCCTGCTAGGATTCCTCCTGCAGAGTGTAACAGACGAGGGGTCAAAGGACCCCTCACCCTGGGTTTATTAGGGAATTTTAAATGAAACAATTTTATTTTTTTCAGCTTGGACATCTCTAGCAGGGATCCAGGAACGTTCTTCAGGGCCGTACCCCTCCCAGTGAATCAGATAATGTAACTGGCCCTGCACCCATTTGGAATCAAGGATATCCTCACGTATTCTTCGTGACCATCAATAATAACTGGTGGTGGTTTGGTGGGTGCCACAAGTCCAAATCTCCTAGAAGTATGAACTGGTTTAAGCAGGGAAGCATGAAAAGTGTTTGGAATGTGTAAATTTCTAGGAAGTTGAAGTCTGAATGCTACTGGATTTATCTTTCTAATAATTTTGAATGTCCCAATGAAGTGTGGCCCCAGTTTGGCAGATGGTTGCTTAATCCTGATATTTTTAGTGGATAGCCACACTCTGTCTCCCACCTTGAATGTTGCTGGTCTCCTGTGTTTATCCTCTCTGTTTTTCATTCTGAATGCGGACATCCGCAATGCCATGTGGACTTTTTTCTAGATCCCTCTTACTCTGCTCGTGGCCCTCAGTGCTTCTTGGTCTGTGTCAGGAATGAATAAAGAGTTTGTCCTAGGGTGGAATCCTTGAAGACAAAAGAATGGTGAAACTTTAGTAGATGAATGACAAGAGTTGTTGTATGCGAATTCTGTCCATGAAATGTTGTCCGCCCAATTATCCTGATATTTAGAAGTAAAAAGACGAAGAAATTGCTCCAAGGATTGGTTGACTCTTTCAGTTTGGCCATTACTTTGTGGGTGATACCCAGAAGACAGACTGATCTTGATATTGAGACCTCTGCAGAACACTCTCCAGAATTTTGCTATGAATTGAGGGCCACGATCAGAAACAATATCAATAGGAAGTCCATGAAGTTTAACAATGTGCCTGGAAAACAGAGAGGACAGAGACTGGGCATTAGGCAAGTTCTTCAAAGGTACAAAGTGTGCCATTTTTGAAAATCGATCAACCACCACCCAGATAGTGGTAAATCCTGCAGAGTTAGGGAGGTCTGTAATAAAATCCATGGACAAATGGGTCCATGGATGTTTTGGGACTTGTAATGGCAGAAGAGGTCCCGGGGGGCACCCACGTGTGGTCTTGTTTCTGGCACAGATTTCACATGCTTTCACAAATTCCTCTACATCCTCAGTAAGAGAAGGCCACCACACAGTTCTGGAAATCAATTATTTGGTTACCTAAATGACCTGCAGACTTGGGAATGTGGTTTTCCATCAGGACAGCTCTTCTCAGTCTATCTGGTACAAACAGGCGATGAGGAAGTTTCTCTGGCGGACTGGATCCCTGTGCTTTCATTATTTGTGACTGTAAGTCTTGGGTAAGTCCCAGAATGATAGATTGCGGAGGAATTACTGGTTGAGGGGGAGTGGCCGACATCTGGACTGGAAGGAAAGAACGAGACAATGCATCAGCCTTTTTGTTTAAAGAGCCGGGTCTGTAGGTGATAACAAAGTTAAACCGGGTGAAGAATAATGCCCATCTAGCTTGCCTAGGACTCAGACGTTTGGCAGATTCAATATAAGCAAGATTCTTGTGGTCCGTAAGTGATAATGTGGGTAGATCCTTCCAGCCAGTGTCGCCACTCCTCAAAAGCCAATTTAATGGCTAACAGTTCACGGTTGCCCACGTCATAGTGCTGTTCTGCTGAAGAAAACTTCTTGGAAAAGGAAGCACAGGGATGTAATTTACCTCTGTATCGCTTTGAGGTTCTCAGGTTGTACTCACTCCACGATGGTCTTGACCTTGTCTGGGTCCATAGAGAAGCCCTGCGGGGAAATGACACAGCCAAGGAAGGTGACCTTTTGGACCTCAAGTTCACATTTCTCGAGTTTAGCGAATAAGTGATTGTCCTGTAACTTCCTGAGCACTTGCCGGACATGTTCACGGTGGACCTCCAAGGAAGGTGAGTAGATGAGAATATCGTCCAGATATACTACAATGAATCTTCCCAGAAAGGCACGGAGAACATCATTAATGAGGTCCTAGAAGACCGCCGGTGCATTACAAAGTCCAAAGGGCATGACTAAATATTCATAGTGTCCAGAGTGAGTGTTAAAAGCAGTCTTCCACTCGTCACCTTCACGAATACGCACCGAAGGTCAATTTTAGTATAGATTTTGGCTTCCTTGAGTTGATAAATAAATCAGTGATTAATGGGAGTGGGTACGAATTGCATACAGTTATTTTATTAAGTCCCTGATAATCGATGCAGGGCCAGAGGGAACCATCTTTTTTGGCAACAAAGAAGAACCCGGCCCCTACTGGGGACTTAGAGTGACGGATGAAGCCCTTCTTGAGATTTTCCTTAATATACGCTTTCATGGCTTGGGATTCTGGTTTTGCCAAGGAGAAGAGCCTACCCTTGGGTAACTTGGCATCAGGAAACAGTTCAATGGCACAATTGTAGGCTCTGTGTGGGGGCAAATGATCTGCACTCTTTTTAGAGAAGACATCCATAAATTCTGCATACTGTGGGGGCAGGCCCTCAGGAACTTGGGTAATACTTCTGATAGGAAGTTTCAGGCAAGATGAAGAGCATTCCAAGCCCCAACAAATGATGTCTCCTCTTTCCCAATTGATAATGGGGTTGCGCTTCTGGAGCCAGGGGTGTCCTAGGATGACCCCCACGGATGGACAGGAGATGATCAGGAATTCCAGACTTTCCATATTGCAAATTCCCACTGAGATTTGGACTGGAGTGGTATGCATCTGGATACGTCCACCTGTTAGGGGTTTCCCATCTAGACTGCAAGCGGTCACAGGAATATCCAGAGGCTTGACGATGACCCCCAACTCTGCTGCTAACAGTTTGTCCATAAAATTTCCAGCTGCCCTGCTGTCCACAAATGCTGTAGTCTGGACTGAAGTCTTTGGGGTACATAAGGAAATGGGGACAAAGAGTGAGTTCTGGGAGGAGAACAATTAAAACCCCAGCCGGATATCTTCCTCCTCCAGCCAGGTTAGGCATTTTCCCGATGATGTAGCTTTCTTGGGGTACTGATTAGCCTTGTGAGCTTTGCCACTGCAATAGAAACATAGTCCCAAGGTACACCGGTGGAGCTGCTCTTGTTGGCTTGTGTGATAGGACCCTAGCTGCATCGGCTCATCTTCCACACAGACCTCAAAGAGTGGAGCAGCAGATTCGGAATTCAGACTCGAGCCCCGTTCTGCTGACCGCTCCCTGAGGCACCGATCTAGGTTGATGGCCAGCCGTATGAGGTTGTCCAAGGATTCAGCCACAGGGTATTGCACCAAAGCATCTTTGACAGAATCAGCCAGGCCAATGCGGAACTGGGAATGGAGAGCAGGATCATTCCATTTACAGTCAATGACCCATCGGCGAAACTCAGCAGCATATTCCTCAGCAGACCGGCGTCCTTGACGTATGGCATGGAGTTTTGCTTCTGCGGTGGCTGCTCGGTAGGGATCGTTATAAAGCAGCCCCAACAACGTGAAGAAGGCATCTATGGATTGGCGTGCGGGGTCATTCGGGGGAAGGCCAAAGGCCCAGGACTGAGGATCTCCGAAGGCCCAGGACTGAGGGTCTCCCTGCAGGAGGGTACAGATCAGGCCCATTGTTGCTCATTACCGGAAGCGATGGGACGTAACTGGAAAAACAATTTGCAGCTTTCCTTGAAAGTCTGGAATTAACATCGGTCCCTGGAAAACCGGTCAGGAAGTGGAACTTTCACATCTGTTACTGTGTCCACAGGAGTGGCAGGAGGAGCAGCAACTTGAGGAGCACTAAGTGCTGCAATGGCTTGGTCCTAATGATTTACATTAGCGGTGAGGTCGTGAATCACCTGACCCAGATTAGACACTTGAGTGATCAGTGCTCTGGTGGCCTCAGTGGTATCTGGATCCATGAGGCCTATGTCTGGTCGGCTATAATGTTACGGCACCGCCGGAATTACCTGAAGTGAGAACCGAGGTGGCCGTCTGGAGGGGGTGGATGTCGGTGTAATGGTACCCCGGGTTTACCTCGACAGAGAACCGAAGTGACCAGCAAAAGAGAGAGGAAGCCGGGTAGCTCACCAGTTTGTAGAGCCTGATGTCAGACCGAGTGTTCGCTAGAGCCCCTGATGGTGGGGATAGACTGGAGCTGGTAGGAATCCGTCAGGTTACGCCCCTTAGAGAATACCCAGAAAGGGAAAACAGGGCAGCAGGGAAAGGATAAGATAAAGTGGGGTAACTAGCAAAAGTAGTACCAGAAGAGACTGGACTGTGACAAACCACAATAAACACAAAACAGAGACAACAGACTAGAGGGGGTTAACGGGACAAACAAGACTGACTGACAGACTGGGACTTACTCACACACACACACACACACACACACACACTCACACACTACCCAGAGGGCTACAAGCTCACAGGAGAAGGCAGGGAATAAATACAAAACGGAATAATACAATAAGGTGGGAGAGGAGAAATTGGTACACAGAGGGTAACAGGCAAGGACCAGGGCTGGACAATGGAGGGCACTCAGGAATCAGATACTGGAAAAAAGAGTCTATAGTCGACAGGGGAGTGTTCACAGGCAAGATCAACCCTAAGTAAATGATTTGTGTCTAACCATGGTGGGTGACCCCATTCTATAGTCTCTATATTCAACTAGAGGTTGAATAGGTGCGACATCTAGTTGAATATAGAGACTATAGAATGGAATCTCCCACCATGGTTAGACACAAATCATTTAGTTCGGGTTGATCCGTAGGTACAATTAATTCATGATACTGATGATATATTTTTTAGTTTCATATCATGAAATGCCTCAGTTTCACTTTAAAACCAATATGTATTTCACTGTTAATCACCACTTTTAATACATTTTGCATTATTTATTTAATTCTGTATTCATTTTCGATACTCAACTTTTATCTCTTAAGCACTGTTCACTTTATATATGTATTACTCAAACTCAAACAGGGCAATACATGTTATGTGGAGACTCTGATGAGCAATCTAAGACGATTTAATCATCAATTTATTCAAATCACTGCAATTATTTCACTGGAAAAGGAATTCATTCCCTTTTTTCCTATATAATTGTTATACTATCACGGGGGTCATCCTGTGTATTAGGTTATGCACTTATCACTTTGACACTCATGTAGTATTTTTTTTAAACATATGAATTGTAATAGTGTAGTTTTTGTCTTAAGACCGTAGATGGTCCATTTAACGGAGCAATTCTTAGCATGGTAAATTCTGCGCAAGCGATACCTATTCAAGTGCATCCTCCTCCTCCCTACATGGGTGGGGGTAAGGATGATTTATGTTTTGATTTTGTTTGTCCATATAATACTAACTCTTCTTCCCATGGTAATTGTACTGCTAAAAATGTTGTAACTAGACTTTATCCAGTGTTAGATGAGGAATTAGTTAAAGGTAACATTGCACTTAGTGATAAGGAAGATGACCCTTCATTAATATCGGCACTCAAAGACATATTGCAGTTGCACGCTAACCGTACTAGGCCAGGTGCAGGGACACACGCAGCCACAGCTGCACTACAAGCAATACCTGTTGCAAGCAATACCTGTTGCATCTGTTACTTTAGCCTCACTTCAAGTTGCAGCCTTATTGACTACAATGCTGGATACTATCACATCTTTAACCATAAATACGCATGCTTCACCAGCAGTTATAGCGCCACCTACCCACGCATTTACAAGTGAACACACACAATCTACAAACATATTTGTAGATGATTCGCCAGCACATCTAACTAGGTCAATTACAAATAAATATCCTGTTTGTGTAGACACTACCGGTAAACATAGAAATTGTTTAGGGTGTGAAGGGGTGTTCCCGGTGCATACACTCAGTGGGCCAGATCCGTAGTTACGGCGGGCGGCGTAGCTCTGGATCTGCCCCAGTAGACACACTGGGAATGCAAATGCTGAAGGGATTGTACCTGTACAAACCGTTACAATGTACACTCCATGGTCAAGGTCAGAAATGCATATCATGATTGCGGAATTCAATTCCCTAACCCTACTAAGGATTTGGCCAAGTGCCAGAAATATATCAGGGATTTGGGAAATGTGCATGAGCCCACAACAAAGATTGATGTGTGTTGCTTAGAGCTTGTCTTTCTTCTAGTACTGAACTCACAGACTTCTTTATTCTGCCAATTAGAAGAAGACAAACCTCTAACTGATGCAAACAATCAGACTAGCATTAATAATATTTGTAAACAGCTAGGTGTAAAATTCCCTGTACATGTAGAGGGACAAATGCTTTTTACAATTAAATAAAAGGATAATGAGGGTGTAGATGATTTCATCCAAAGGGCTCTTGTGGAGATGATTAAATATACAGGTATAGAAGACATTAAAATTAATCCACATCACATGGAGTTGGCAGTCTCAGTTTTGATGACTGGATTTCTGGAAACTGTAAGGCAAAGGATCCAGATATCAGAACCAGAATGGCAGGATTTAGATGTGGTAAAAATAAGATCATTAGCAGTATCCCATGAGAGAAATGTGGTTAAAAAGAAGGAGAAACAGTTTGAAAAACTAATGACATTGGGACTGATCCAGACCTACGCTGGCTGGCGTTAAGACGTCAGCCAGCAGCGTAAAATCGGCTTAAAAGCCAATCTGCACATGCGCCGGACAGATGTTGCCTGGCGTAGCTACGGCAATGCCCAATCGTGTATCGGTGTCCGTAGAAGCACCGTAGTAACGCTGGAGGGGGCGTCCCCCAGTGTTACTACGTTCAGGTTAGTGTAGATGGGCGGGGAGAGGTAGTTTAATGAGGGAGGGAGGGAGAGCTTTGTGTCCAAATGCTCCTGTGCAAGCGTATTTTCCCTTGCTTAGGCCGGCTGAAGTTAGGGTAAGCGAGGGAAAATACGCTCCCATAGGGGGAGTGTCGGGGAGTGGAGCATGCTATCTCTCATGTGAGGGATTAGGCAGCTGGTCCCCAAAACCAATGAGGATCAGGTCACACCTGTGATCTCATGCAGATAGCATTGATTAGCGGCCCAAATGAAGAGCCTAATGTAGAGGTCAATATTGCAGGCATTAATCAAATCTTTCTTGTGGACACAGGGGCCACCAGATCTGTACTAATTTCTCCTCTTGCTTTACCCTTAACCAGGAAAACCATATGCGCAGTAGGAGTCTCAGGGGAGGTGCAACAGTATCCTCTAACGACACCTATTGGTCCTTTACACAGTAAACATTCTTTTCTCCTTGCAGAATCAGCTCCAATCTACTCAGACGGGACCTGCTGTGTAAGATGGTTTGTGTAATTTATTGTACTCCTGATGGTGTATTCTTGGATTTTCCAGGGTCCCATGAACAGGAAGTTCAGGACATGGTAGAGTCTCCTCCTAAG
Organism: Limnodynastes dumerilii; assembly: GCA_011038615.1. Taxonomy (NCBI): domain Eukaryota; kingdom Metazoa; phylum Chordata; class Amphibia; order Anura; family Limnodynastidae; genus Limnodynastes; species Limnodynastes dumerilii. The sequence goes on from WWET01008798.1 coordinate 10,807, forward strand.
TTAATGGTTCTTTCCCCTGGTATAATGCAGTTCACAACATAGGTAGAGGAAATGTTGTCACAGTTACCAGGTCCCCTGTGGGCCAAGCATGGGCAATACACTGGATTAATGGCTGATGTATAATGCCGCAACAGGCTAAATACAGTACCCCCCACACGCAATCCCTTTTTTAGGACCTACCTGTCCCAGCCAGGTCGGAAGAAGTCTCTCATTGCTGGGGCTGTTGGGTTACCTTCACTCAGAATCGAACTACCTGGAAAGAGACAACCGTTAATGGGAGGCAGCTGCAGCGAGGGATTAAGCGCATTCGAGCGCCTCACTGAGGGGAAGTGGGTGACTTCACCCTCTGGCTGGAGGGTGGTAACTCGGTTTGCTCTGGCCGGGAATGCAGGGGTTGAGCATGTACCTCTCTGGTCTGACTTAAACTGGAGGGTCCACTGATCCCACCTTAATGGGGGCCAGGTAACAGTGATAGAATAAGGAATGGGTCTCACCTGAATAGTCAGTGTCCACAAACCTTCTACACCACCACATCAGCAAAGGGAATAGGTACAGCCTAGCCTACAAATAACAATCACCTTACCCGGCCTACTGCCAGGGGTCTAACCCCCTAACTTAACAAACTTTCTTTTAACAAAGAGAATACCGATAACTGCAACAGTCTAAGCTGAAGAACAAACTTCTAATGAACAATAGTACAACTACACTATTGCGTAACCTTATACATAAGGCTCTATTCTCTTAAGTAGGATAGGTAGGTGGCGGAATTAATGGCTTTGTGGACGAGGGGCCAGGAAGTGAATGGTATTGGGAACAGTGCAGTAGGCACTTAAGGTTGCAGGGCCAAAGATGCTGGGCCTAGGCTGAAGGGATACAGGGCCAAATCACTTAAGTAGTTCCCCCAATGGTGTGTCCTCAAACACGCCCACAAGTGCTCGTTGCCTAGAGATATGCAGGGGTAGAGACACAGGCCTCTCTCCCCAAAAAAAGGTCACGCACACCTGGTAGTCTAGGGAGGTGATTAACAGGCACAGCTCGTTGCCAAGGGGGTGGGGTTAACAGACATCACTCGTTTGGCCAGAGAGGGGTTTCCAATTGTGTGAATGGCTGGGGCCAGCTGCTGGTTTACCAGGGGTTAATAATGGGGCCAATTGCTCATTTCCTAGGGGTTAATAATGGGGCCCACTGATTGTTGCCCAGAGGTTAATAATGGGGTCCACTACTCGTTGCCCAGGGGTTAATAATGGGGCCCACTGCTCATTGCCCAGGGGTTAATCCTGCCTGGCCCGATAGGATAGTGGGGAACAAAAAGAGAAGGGTCCAGTCACTTAAAAGGACTGTGGACCCGGCCCAGGTGTGGGAGGAAGCCTTCTCCACTGCTGTCTTCCTATACCCCAGGTTTAAAAGAGCCCTTTTGCATGCCCATGGGTGGTAGGCCTGATGATCCTGGGCGATATTGAATCCGATAGGAGAACTTGGCTAATCGTGCCACCCATCTCTGCACCAGGGCTCCCAACTTAGCCGTCTCCATATGGTCCAGGGGGTTGTTGTCAGTCACCACCTCAATCTCAGCCCCTGTGAGGTATTCCGCAAATTTATCCGTCACCACCCACACTATTGCCAGTAGTTCTAACTTGAACGAACTGTAGTTGTCAAAGTTCCTCTCTGAATCCCAAAGACTCCGACTGGCAAAAGCGATGACTCTCTCTTGACCATCCTGCACCTGGGCAAGCACAGCTCCCAACCCTTGTTGACTTTCGTCTGTATAGAGGATGAAAGGATTTTCAAAATCAGCATAAGCCAACATGGGGGCCTGTGTGAGCGCCTCTTTGAGGCGTGTGAATGCCTCCTCTTGCTCTGTTTCCCACTTCACTACCGACTGTTTTCCAGTGGATAATACTCGTACACACGTGGTCAATGGGCCCGCCACCTTCGTAAAACCTCAGACAAACCAATAGTAGCGTGCCAACCCTAGGAAGCCTCATAAATCGGTGGTCGTGCGGGGGGTCTCCCATTCCAAGACAGCAGCAATCATCTTGGGGGAGGGCTTCACTCCTTCACTGGACACGACATTCCCCAAATACTTGAGACTGGTCTTCAACGGATGACATTTTCATGGATTCAGTTTCAGTCCATACTGTTCCAGATGTTGCAAGACCAAATCCAAGCATGCCAGATGTTAATCCACTGTGGGGTCAAACGCAATAATGTAATCCAGATAAATCAAGATAGCATCAAAGTTGAGGTCTCCAAGGCACCATTCCATCAGTCGTTGGAACGTGGCAGGAGCATTAGTAAGTGCATGCAGAAAAATTCAAATAACCCCATGGGCATAATGAAGGCGGTCTTTTGCTCGATCCTTCTCTGCAACTGGTATTTGGCAGTACCCACTTGCCAGGTCAAGGGTGGAAAAATACCTAGCATTCCCCAGCGCCACCAAAGACTCTTCAATGCGGGGCAGTGGAAACGCATCCCTCACCGTGCAGCTGTTCAATCACCGGTAATCCACGCAGAACTGCAAGGAGCCATCTTTCTTTTTGATGACACAATGGGGGATGCCCAGGGACTTTTACTCCCTTGGATCACCCGGTTGTCCAGCATTTGCCACAGCATGGTTTCACCTCCTGGTAGAGTTTTGGGAGTATTTGCCGATATTGTTCTCGCTGTGGATGGGCATTTCCGGTCGGAATTTCCTGTTCTATCTCGGGAGTCAGACCAAAATCTTCACTCCTACAAAATGCCTGCTGTCTTACCCAGAGCATATCTTCCAACTTCTGATTCTAACTCACCCAAAGACACATCCATTTGTACTAGAATAGTTCTACCATTACAGGAAAGATTTGGGTTGTTCGCCAGAAGCCACATGCACCGCCATCACCCATGACGTTTTAGAGCTGGGGCGCAATGTCACCCTCTGTTGGCCTCAGATTCAGTCTTCTTGAATGGCTACCACTTGAGCTAACTCTGTCCCAGGCATGATCCGTTGTATCTGGTCACCAAGGTTGCAGAGCTGTACTAGGACCCTTTCTTTCCGAACAACCCCCAAGGTCTGCGCCACCATGTGCTCACCTTCCTCTGTTTGTTAATCAATAGGTTCCACCAGCACTTCTATACCCCCCAACTCCGGATGAGTCCTTACCTCCAAGTCGAGCACCATCTCTTGTCGAGGTAGGAGTTCCAGGGGTTGTCGATAACTGATCCGGATCATACCAAGAGGCCCTAGGGTGTCCCTGGTGAGTTGTCCCTCTCTTACCCGGGAGGTTTGTTGTAGGGCTTTCTGCACTGGCTTCTGCACTCCAAGTTTCCTCCAATAGTTAGGACCTTGCTTCTGGAACAACAACTGGTCCAAGCTTCCCGTACATTCATATTAACATTTACAGACCCATGCAGCATTTCTGCCCCCAACACCTTTCTTTCCTAGCGTCTGGCCATACAGTTCCACTTTCATCCACACCACTCCAACCACTGGTATGGGAAGGTTCTTTGCCGCTGTAAACTGCACCCAGTTTTTTCTCTTCTTGGTCCTGAGGTGGGGGGTAACCCAATTGGAAACATTCCTCCAACATGGTGGTCACCTGGGATCCCGTGTCTAATAAGCACCTTTGCTTCACTCAGGCAATACTGGCCTCAGCAACAGGGCACTCTCCAATCACTTCATTAGCATTCGCCTCCTCCTCTTCCCTTTCTCCCGCGGGTGGCCCTGTAACCGTGAGGGATTTCAGCTTATCGGTCGTCCCTCTCCAGCATTCAGGGGAGCTCCGGGAAAAATGTCCCAAGAGTCGACAGTTCCAGCAACGCGGTCCCTCTCCTTGCCGGGAACCCTGTCCCCTTCCTCTTCAATCTCTCTCTCCACCACATTCTCTTCTGCATCCCATGTTTTCATTGTCCCGGTCGACCTTTAGTTGCTGGACCTCCTGCTGCAGTTGGGTTATGTCTTCCCTCATCAGCTTGAGCATCTCCATCAAGTCATGTACACAGCCCTCCAGGGTGTTAGCGGCTGTAGTTTGTTCCTTTATGGCTGGCCTGACATGTTGATGGGCAACGGCATATGATCCATAATTATTGTCTCGGTCCCGAGCAATGGCGTCCATCAACACCTGGTGAAATGTAAGGGTCCTATCCGCTGCAGTTCTATTCCGGAGAATTTGGCGTAGGGGATTACTGTACAGGCCCATCACGAATTGATCTCACAGGGTCTGGTCTGGTCTGGTCCTCCCAAGGCAGACCCATCCCAGGCCTGGACTTTCAATGAATTGGCATACTGCGGTATGGTCTCTGTCTCCCACTGTACCCGTGCAAAGAAGCGTTGTTTCAAGGTCCCCAGAGACGATGTGTCTCCATAGACATCCTTCAATATGGTGTAAATATCCTTCAGAGTTCCCTTTTGTCTAACCGGTGTCAAAATCACTGTCCTTCTGGCTTCTCCTTCCAGGACTTGTAGTGCCAGCTCCGCTTGCAACCCTTCCGCGATCTGGTAGACCCGAATGGTTCCTTGCACTGCTCTTCCCAGTCGGTCAGCAACATATTGAACTTACCAAACTTTCTTTTAACAAAGAGAATACGGATAACTGCACCAGTCTAAGCTAAAGAACAAACTTCTAAGGAACAACAGTACAACTACACTATTGCGTAACCTTATACGCCAGGCTCTATTCTCTTAAAAAGGATAGATAGGTAGGTTGCGGAATTAATGGCTTTGTGGACGAGGGGTACCCCACATATATATATACACCTAAGTGTATAGTATGCAGTGCTTACTATTTATAATAAAAATATATATAAATAATTTGTAAAGGGGTAGGCAGGCTATGTTGAAAGTTACAAAAAACAAAAACAAACGGCAACCTGTATATAAAATATTGACACGGTTTATTAACTAACACAAAAGAAGCTAAAAATTAATTGTTAAAATAAACAAACATTAAAATGTAACAATTCATATGACCGGAGCTATTTGGTGTATATAGCTGAGCGATGACAATTTTGGATAGAGCTTAGGGATTCTTAATATGGAGTTTAGCTCCTCTACTCACAGTCCGTGGATCCAAAATTAAACTCACTGCTCCCTGCAAGAACGTCCGTAAGCACACGGCACAATATGACAACCGTGACCAGAGGCTAGGGATCCGTCCCCCCCACGAGGTAAGTGCCAGGAGACCGATGTTCCATTGCTCCGTCAGGTGAGTATTGCTGATTCAAATAGGCTCAATTGCCCGTGGGTTTAGAAGAAGGACGGGGCAAAATAGATTGTTATGCGTTCCTTGATGGTAAGTCCACTTTCGCTCGTTCTGTGATATTAGTCGCTCGCTGATTAGCTCCTATAGGTCAGGGCTCCAAGTGTATGCCCACCGACGCGTTTCGTCCGTGCCAGCGGACTTTTTCATGGACGAAACGCGTCAGGGGCATACACTTGGAGCCCTGACCTATAGGAGCTAATCACCGAGCGGCTAATATCACAGAACAAGCAACAGTGGACCCGGTGCATGTGCACTACTATCCCGGGCAATTGATTGAAAGGTGGCCACCTATTTTCCTACTCCTCCTCCTTACTGTGGAACTTACCATCAAGGGACGCACAACAATCTATTTTGCCCACTCCTGCTAAACCCGACGGACAATTGAGCCTATTTGAAACAGCAATACTCACCTGACGGAGCAATGGAACACCGGTCTCCTAGCGCTTACCTCGTGGGGGGGATGGATCCCTAGCCTCCGGTCATGGTTGTCATATTGTGCCGTGTGCTTACGGACTTTCTTGCAAGGAGCAGTGAGTTTAATTTTGGATCCACGTACTGTGAGTAGAGGATCTAACCTCCATATTAAGAATCCCTAAGCTCTATCCAATATTGTCATCGCTCAGCTATATACACCAAATAGCTCCGGTCATATGAATTGTTACATTTTAATGTTTGTTTATTTTAACAATTAATTTTTAGCTTCTTTTGTGTTAGTTAATAAACTGTGTCAATATTTTATATACAGGTTGCCGTTTGTTTTTGTTTTTTGTATCTTTCAACATAGCCTGCCTACCCCTTTACAAATTATTTATATATATTATTATTATAAATAGTAAGCACTGCATACTATACACTTAGGTGTATATATATACTTTTTCCTCTTTTATACACATAGGGAGATTTGCAAACTCTCCCCTGCAGCTGCTACTCCTCATTAGCGCCTGAGTATTTGTCTTTTTAGTGTAGCAAATAGTCCCATATTCCCATTCAAGAAGTCTGGGGGGAGGGGTTATAGGATGGTACAAGATTTGAGGGGTCGTTATAAGGTTGTAGAGAGTCAGTTCCCTGTAGTGCCTAATCCAGCTGTCATATTAATGCAAATTCCTGCGACCTCTACTTATTTTACCGTTATTTATTTGTGTTCTGCATTCTTCTCTATTCCCCTACATTCTGACTGCCAGTACCTTTTTACATTTTCATTCAGAGGGCTACAATATACATGGACACGGTTACTCCAAGGTTTCATTGACAGCCCCAGCATCTTTTCTCAGGCTTTACATGATTGTTTGCAACCTTTTAAACCCAGTAATGGGTCGGTTTTGATAAATTATGTGGATGATTTGTAGTTATGTTCTGAATCTTTTGAGGCATCATTGTGTGATACTAAGGAATTATTATTTAATCTCGCACAAACAGGACACAAAGTATCTAAGGAAAAGTTGCAGCCATGTCAAACCAAAGTTAATTACTTGGGGCACTGCCTTACCAAAGGTTTATGACATTTGACAGAAGACAGGATCAAAGCTATACAGGAGATGACACTACTGAAAAATCAACAGCAAGTTTGTTCAATTATAGGGGTGTGTGGATACCGTAGGAATTAGATTCCTCTGTTTTCCATACTAGCTTTGTCATTACAGGAGCTAATCTCAGTTTCTAAGCCTGACCGTGTAATACACACAGAAGAGTTAGAGCAGGCCTTTAGGAATCTAAAGGAAGGTTTAATGTCAGCTCCAGCCCTTGGAATCTCTGACTATACTAAACCTTTTGACCTATATTGCATGGAAGCTGTTGGTTGTGCGGCAGGAGTCTTGACACAGAAACACGGAGATGCTAACAGGCCAGTGGCGTACTACAGTGCCCAGCTGGACACTGTAGCTAAGTCACTCCCGAAGTGCTTCAGAGCAGTGGTGGCTGCCGCTCTTCTGGTCAGTAAGTGAATATGTAGTATTAGGCCATGATCTGACTGTTCATGTACCACAAGCTGTGTCTGCCCTACTGAATTCTGCTCAGACTAGACACATCACCTCTGCATGGTTTACAAGATGGGAACTAGCGCTTATGGCACCTGCTAACATCATGATTAAAAGGTGTAATACGCTAATTCCAGCTTCGTATTTACCGTATATGTCTCATGATGCATAAAGGGTGGAAGGGGCTCTGGAAGCGACTGAATTTAGTAGACAAACAGACACTCATGACTGTATGGACTATCCAAATCAAACCTTTACTGCAAAACCCAACATACGTGACACCCCAATAGATGGTGCAGATGTGATCTTTTACACGGATGGGAGTTGTCATAGACAGACTGACCTAGGTGAATTGTATACTGGTTATGCTGTGGTAGACGACGAAGGTACAGTAGAAGCTGAACCCTTAGAACCACCTCACTTAGCACAGGACACAGAACTTGTAGCTTTGAGAAGGGCATGTGAATTGGCAGAAGGAAATATTGCCAATATCTATATGGATTCTAAGTATGCTTTCGTAGTAGTACAAGATTTTGGGGCCCTGTGGAGACTCAGAAACTTTATGACAGCAACTGGGACACCTGCAGCACACTCCAGGCACATAAAAGGACTGTTAGAAGCCATACAACTGCCAACACTGGTTGCAGTTATCAAATGCAAAGCACATACATACAAAACTGACATGGTATCATTGGGTAACCCAAGGGCGAATGAGGCTGCAAAGAGAGCAGCTGCATCAGCACCATTGGAAAATTTTGACAACTTGATGGTATTTGAATAATTATCCATGCAAAGATTAATAGAAATGCAGCAATTGTGTTCCCCACAGGAAAAGGCCGTCTGGAAGGCAAAGGGATATGAACAGGAGCCCACAGGGCTTTGGAAGGATGGAAAAGGGAAGCCAGTGGCTTCCAGGGCGTATCTCCCTGCCCTAACTGAAGCAGCTCATGGTCTGATACATTTAGTGAGGGGAGGTATGAGCAGATTGGTAAGATCGTACTGGTGTGCACCAAGATTTTCTGGAATGGCAGATAAGAAGGTTAAGTGATGTCTTATATGCTTAAAGAAAAATGTTGGTAAGTCTATTCCTGTAGAACCATCTCATATTCTGCCAACAGAGGGTCCTTTCCAGGTAATACAGATTGATTTTATACAGTTACCACCCTTTAGAAATTTAAAGTACGTAGATATGTTTTCACACTGGGTAGAAGCTTATCCAGCCGCATCTAACACCGCTGCTTTCACTGTAAAGAAGCTAGTCCAAGAGTTTGTTTGTAGGTTTGGCATACCAAAAGTGATTGAAAGTGACCAAGGTACCAACTTTACTGGAGAAGTATTTAAGAGCATGTGCCAACTTATGGGAATTTCTAGCAAATTGCATACCCCATATCACCCACAAACCAGTGGGAAGATGCAAAAGGTTCAATGGCACTATTAAAAACAAGCTCAGTAAAGTAACTACTGAGACTGGGTTAGCCTGTTTGAGGCATTACCCATGGTCCTTCATAGTATCAGGACCACTTCCAGATCTCCACTTAACTTGTCACCTTACAATATTTTGTTTGGACGTTAACCCCATATCATGGTAGACCCACAGGAAGAATTGAAATGCAATAATGATGTGACTGTCCGTTATCTCATTCAGATGAGCAAGCAGCTCAAAAAACAGCAGAAATGTATTAAGTTAATAGCGCCAGACATGCTACAGAATAATTGTCATGATATTGAACCTGGGGAGTTTGTGATGATTAGAAATTTCTTACGTTCTGGTTGTCTGATTGACAGGTGGGAAGGACTGTACAAAGTGCTATTGACTAGCACCACCTCCATAAAGGTCGCAGAAAGGAATACTTGGATCCATTCATCCCACTGTAAAAGAGCCGTCAATCCTGAGGAGGTCCAAGACGAGAAGGGAATTGTGACAATTTCCCCTAATCTTGAGTGCCTGTTCCAGGAAGACGAAGTTGAGACGGATTAATCGAGGCGGAGAAGTTGCTGTCATCCTACCAAAAATGGAGTCCACTTTTTTCCTATTAACATTTTTGTTCCTTTTCAGTGCATTCAGTTCTGGAGATGGTAAAAGGGTGGAGGAGATCGGGACTGGTATCGGAGTGGAGGATAGGTATCAATCAGACGGTAGTATGAAATCATGTGCTATGCCTAACATTATAGGTTCCGAGTATGAAAAGCACTCTAACTCTGAGGAGAATTATCAATGTAAGGGATTATCATCTGAGATATATTGCAATTATAAAACTTGCGCCCCTGTGATGAAAGAAAGTTGTGTAAAATTGTGTCAAACTAAATACAACCCTCAGTTTGACGGGCACCCTTTAGACCATTATCATGCTTTGGTGGGGAAGGTCTTGAACCAAAGTGAATGTTGGGTATGTTCCCATGTACCTCAGAGACAAGATAATCTAGGTTTGATTCCTGTCCCTTTAAACAACTCTGAGGTACTTCAATTGTGGGGTGGGAGGCCATTGACAGAAAAGTTTAATGCTTCCGGATCCCCTAGTCTTAGACTTAGACAATATTCCCCAGACAAATCTCTAATGTGTATAAAATTTATAAGCCATAAGCGATTAGGATATTGGGAAGCAGTATGGCATAATCATACAATGGTGTACTCTGTAAGAGTTGATAAAGAGCCCATACTTACTAAACGGTACCAGAGGTCATGAATCGAAAATGTAATCAAACACTTGGTTGGTTGATCAATGCTACAAATATATCAGTGGGAAATGTTCATGCTGAATATTGTCAAGATATAATACAGGAGAATACATGCAAGTCACAATTAAAAACTTTAGGTAAAGGGAGCTTTATAGGAGAATTGTGCCAACTCTTATTGCACCATAATGTTCCATTTATCCTTCCAGGTGATGTGTACTATATATGTGGCAGAAGAGCCTATAAGTGGCTGGCCCCAAATTCCCAAGGGTTATGTTTTTTTGGGTAGGATAGTACCTAAAGTACTGACTGTATCTCATGAGACTATGCTTATCTATGATATCTCGTTATGGCATTTACAATGTATCTGCCAAGCAGTCTGAGACAATGGTACCATTGCAAATCAATTCATACATGTCCCTTACGAACACAAATATAAAAGAAGTGTGCCACATCAAGGTAAACCTTTGGCCACTGAGTTAATAAACAAATCAATGAGATTCCAATTTTTGGTAGCATTAGTCTTTACAAAGACTGCTAGAGGTATCCTTAATTATAAATATATCCACGCCCTAGCAGATTTAATTAATAATATCACCGACATGTATGATGACACAGGTTTAGAGTTACAGCTATAAGAAAGAGTTGACACAACATAGGATGGTTTTAAATTACTTAACGCTGTAACTGGAGGTTATTATGTCCCTCTGGCCACTCAATTCGGAGTTAAGTGCTGTACCTATATCACTAACAATACTGAGGACCCACATGAAGTCTTAGACCATAAGGTTGTAGAAATCCTTAAAATGGGAGTTCCGTAGGTCGCATAATATAATTCTGTCTGCTGTAGGAGAGGAAGTTGCAGAATGGGTGTCATGGTTGAACCCAGTAAATTGGTTCTCAGGATAAGGGAAGTGGGCAAAAGCACTAGCTACTGATGAAACTGTTAGTAGTGTTAATGGGTGTTATCATGATAATTGTGTTAAGTGTGAAATGTGTTCAGGTCATCATAAGATGTAAAGGGAAAAAAACAGAATTGGTTATGACTATGACTGAGAGCATAGAATTAACTGACAATGTTTTGTTTTATAATCCAACATTAAAGAATGTTTAGGGCGATAGATTGTCTATCAAAGGGTGGTCTGTCGAAACCGAGTTAAAAACATCGGCATTAATCCTAAAATAAAAATTAATCTTTGCAAGGAATGAGAACAAAGAACCGAGGAAAAGCACAGGAAAATGTGAAAGCGGATTTATGCAATTATGCGCACACATTGAAGTGCGCGTAAATACTTTTGTGAGCTTTTCTTACATTCGATTTTACACTTTAATAAACATACTGACTTACATATTTTCACACAGGACTTGTTCATGTTTAATGTCTATATGCGTTCCTATTTATTAAAACTGAGTTTTATATTCGTAGATTGTCACAGCTACAGGAGTTTGTGAATCCGAGCAGGTGTGAAATGAAAGCAAGCGGGTTTAATAAAAGTTTGTTGCATGGGGTACAGAACACTAAATACTAGTAAGCAGACATCCAGTAGAGTAGTGATGGATGGAAGCGACTAGAACAGTGTCCAGAGTAGAAGCGGCTGTGCTGGACTACAGCAATAGCAAAAGTGTCCAATCAGTAGCAGGGCGGTGTCGGACCGCGGTGGTGGGTTGAACCGGACAGGCGTGCTGGGTTGAGCTGGACTGGCGTGCTGGGTTGAGCTGGACTGGACCAGGATCAGGATGTACCAGGACTGGATCAGGATCAGGATGTACCAGGATCAGGATGTACCAGGACTGGATCAGGATCAGGATGTACCAGGACTGAATCAGGATCAGGATTTACCAGGACTGGATCAGGAACAGAATTAACCAGGACTGGATCAGGATCAGGATTTACCAGGACTGCATCAGGATCAGGATTTACCAGGACTGGATCAAGATCAGGAATAACCAGGACTGGATCAGGATCAGGATGTACTCAGACTGGATCAGGATTTACCAGGACTGGATCAGGATCAGAAGACCAGTAGAACCAGGCACAATGGAATACAAGTTGTTCAGAGTTTGGCACCAGAACCCACGAGGGAGATGCCGGAGGAAGATGGTGAGTATAGAGGTTGTCCCTGTGACAGCCTCCGACGGCGAGAATGCGGGACTGCCAGGAAGAGACAGGCGCAGGCAGACTGTGGAGCGGGTAAGTGCGGTGTCTGCCGCGAACCTCCATGACATAGATGGTTCATTTAGCTAATTGCCGCCGATCGTTGAATGATTGTCTTAATTATATGGTGTTTAGACTTGTAGTGTAGAAAACGATGTTGTACTAGAGATGATATTTTCTGCTAAAAGATCGCAAAAAGCGATCTCAAGTTATAGGCATTGATAAGTTTTGATGTGAAATGTATGTGTCCACAATTATGCTGATGAACCTCTGAAGTAAGGATAATGGAAGACCCCGAGACCAATGACGAGCTAAGGATTCAGGATGGTCATGAGATCTCTCCAATCAACTTGCATTTGGTTACCCCTTTGATCATTGCTGTTAAAAGGACTTTGCCTGAGCGTTGGACCTCAGTAGGCATCTGTAGTTGACGTCTCGCCAGTGACTGGTCGCACTGCTGTTATCGGGAGGGCAGCACTTTTGGTTATCTCTTTCCTTGCTGATATAAACACACTTTTGTGGGTTGGACCTCAACTTCGACTCGATTGGTAATTTCAGGTATCTTTGCGTATAATTGCGATCTGCCGCACTGCGTACTTTTGGGGTACACTGACTCAACAGTACCTAAAAATATGCACGCTACTTCACATGAAAAATGGATCTGTGAATACGGCCCGGTAATCCTTTGTTGATGCTGAAATATATGTCCTTGCAGGGCTTGGGTATAGAAGCAGGTTGTTCTTGCATCATTGAGGTAATAGTTTACTTTATGACTTTTACAAGGAAATCAGGGGCTCTGTACTCTGGATGAGGAGAGGAGGGGGAAGAAACTGGAGAAGTTGATTCCTCTATGAGCAGATAAGTTGTGACTGCAATTTTGGAATCAGCTCACAATTACAATTATGACTAATTGTCCCCCAGCTCACAATTAACACTAATTGCCCCCCAGTTCACAACTTATCACAGTAACATTTAACCCCTTATTAACAGTCACATGTCCTGTGTCTTCTCCCCTCTGTCCTTGAAAGTGTTGCTCCTCTCCTAGCCGATATGTCTGCACAATATTACAGCAGAAGGCTGACATAGTGGTCATGTCCTGTCCAAATATATAATTGTGCAGCAGCTTAAAGATAACCTTAGTGTTAAATAAAATTGGCTACCCAGGAAATAACATTTAGTGTAAAAATCAACATTCCTAAGTTTATATACTCTGGTCTCTATCAAAAGTGGGCTGTTTCATAAGAAATGAAAATTGATGTCGGTATGATCTAAGGTATAATTAAAAAGTACATATACAATAGAATACTAGGCCAACATTTTAAAAGACTTTTACAATTATCCACATGCTCTAAAATGTGTGTAAGTATATTCTTCATTAGCTTGATTGCCATTTTGTTGATCTCTGAGGATCATTAAAAAAATCACCTTTGAAGACTAAATGATGAAACATGTTTTACTGTTCATTATCAGTAAAAAAAAAAATACAATTGATCAAAAGGGCACACTTTATTCTTCAAAAATACCCTTTCCAATTTGTTTTACAGCTCTTCATTATAGTAATATGATGTCTGTCTTTCCCTCTCAGCAGCTAAAGCAGATGGAGACATGTCTACATATTTAAATTGAGGATAGTTACAATGAACATTTGATTCCCCAGAATCTCATCTTCACAGCTTGTTTGGGTTTTTGAGTTTATCACAACAGATGACATGCTGAGATACATAGCATACATATTGACAAGATAAGTGTGCTGGTATTTAGCATTTGAGAAAGAACTCTTTAATATATAAAACATGGCAATGTATTGAAATAACACACAGATATTTTTTAAATTATCCTATTTAAGAAATTAATGCACTAAACAGAAAACAGATAAGGACACACTCACACACTATTCAGCCAGACACACCTTACCTAAATGATGGACACTGAGACTTACTTTGCAGTTTAATATAGGGGACACGGTATATTAATTGCAATTATTGACTGTGAGTTGTTCATTCAATAAATATAAGTGGTAAGTGGCCCTAATAGCAGATCGATCCACCTAAGAAGGAAGAGGCAGTAGCGAATGATGAGTATTAATGTAACTCTAACCCTTATCCTATTCCTTACCTTAACCCTCCCCTTCCATTACACTGATTCTAGCCCTCCCTTCCCCGCAGCCTGACCCTAAGACTCCCTTCTCCACAGCCTGACCCTTGACCGTTCCCCACAGCCTGACCCTAAAACTCCCTTCCCCATAGCCTAATCCTAAAACACACTTCCCTGCAGCCTGACCTTAAGACTTCCCTCAGCCTGACACTGAGAATCCCCTCCACTCAGCCTGACCCTAAGTATCTCCTCCATGCAGCCTAACCCTAAGACTCCCCTCCTTGCATCCTAACCCTAAGATTCCCCATAGACTGCTACTCCCTATAGACTCCCTATAATAATAACCTGTCCAGTCCAGTGCATCAGATCTGCAGTGGTGCTACAGGTCAGTGGCTGTTGTTTCTAAATGAATGAATGGGTAAGTATGTCGATGAACATACTTATCCATTCATTAATAAAAATTTAAAATTAGCGCTATTTTTTTAAATAGAGACAGACAAAAATGAGCTTTTGCCTGTCTCTATTTTGGAAACAGCATTTTCGAGGCAGCAACTGCATCCCCATTTTGTTCACCCCAACTTCAGGAGGTGGTGTACTGGGACCAAACCATGATGTATGGTGTCCAACCATATTAAACTTCAAGGGTGATGTTCTAAAGGCCAAGTACAGTTACCCCTTCCCCTTTTGTGCCATACTTAAGCTGATCTTCTACTACTACAGCCAATCTATGCCAAACTATGAAGGCATGGAGGGCAATAGAATCAGGAACCAAATAGGGTGGACTTCGTTTTTTTTCTAAATTATATTCCCCATCGCTCCCGTATCACATTCTTCGCAATGAAATTATAGTTTTGAAAGGCAGGCAGCTAAAAGCTAAATATACCTAATCAGAAGGTTTTTCTAATGAATGGGTAAGTATGCCGATTTATATTTTGGCATACTTACCCATTCATTGGCTTTCTGAAACCTGGCGTGACTGCCGCACACCCTCTGCTAACTCGCTGCACCGGACGAGACATGAGTGTACAAGGGGAGTCTTAGGGTCAGGGTGCAGGGAGAGGAGTCTTAGGGTTAGGCTGCTGGGAGGGGAAACTTAGGGTCAGGCTGTGGGGAATGGAGTCTTAGGGTTAGCCTGCAGGGAGAAGAGGGTTAGGGTTAGGCTAATAAAAGGGGAGGGTTAGGGTGAGGAATAGGATAAGGGTTGGGGTTAGGTACATACTTGCAACTTGTCGCTGCAAATTTGATAATACTGATACTGACTCCTTATCTTAAATTACATGCATCATGTATGTATATATGAAATCTACATAATTTATGTCTAATAACCATTAACAAATAAACATTGCGATTGCAATTGCAGGTTTTTTTTTGAAGTGCGGAGTTAAAACCAGGAAGGAGTTTAAACAGGAAAGGAGTTTAAACCAGGACCGTGCTAGCTAAGGTTAGTAGTTTTAAATACACTGTAGGTTAAGAGTGGATAAGTTATACATAATGAGCCTTATCCAGATCTCCGTCGCCCGGCATTAATATGCCGGGCGTAAGCGTAAGATCGTCTAAAAAGACGATCTGCGCAAGCGCCGGAGAAATGTTGCCAGGCGTAGCGACGGAAATGCCTGATTGTGGATTGGACGTCCGTAGCAGCAGTGTAGTAACGCAGTGTAGTAACGCTGCACTAACTGCAGTGTAGTAACAGAGGGGAACGCCCCGTTCCCCTCTGTTACTACACTGCAGTTAGTGCAGATAGGCGGGGGGAGGAAGGGTAATGAGGCTGGGAGGGCGGAGTTAGCATACTAACGCCGCCGTACCAGCGTATTAACAATAGCTTACGTCGGCTGAAGTTAAGGTAGCCTTCAGCCGGTGTAAGCATGTGTTAATACGCTGGGGAAAGGGGGATTGTCGGGGGAGTGCTGCGATGGTACGCTGAGCGTTACACCGCTCAGTGTACCATCGTAGCTCTGGATCAGGCCCAATAAGATGAGTGGAAGCAGGATTGAAGATCTCACTCAGTGCATGTCCTGTCATATGTATGCACACTTGGAGCAAGTGTTCCAAGGTACATTCCTCTGTGAGAAATGTGAGCACTTGGTCTCTTTGGAAGCCCAGGTAAGTGATCTAAAGCAGACCATTGCAACATTGAGGGAGATTGCAAATCTTGAGCAGAGTCTACAGCTCACTGTTGATGCTTTAGCTGAGCCGGGAGGAGCAGAGACAGAAAAGGATGCTCAGGTAGGCAGCTGGGTAACAGTTAGAAGGGGTGTCAGGGGAAGGAAGAGGCAGGCCAGTTCTGAGCTGAGTAATCCCAGCAGATTCCCCAGATTGGATGAAGATACTGTGGAAGGCTGTTCAGTAGTGGCAGGGTGAGACTGCTTCCTCTAGCAGCCAGGGGAACAGTTTCTTAGACTTAGAGGGGACCAAAAGTAATCAGCAACCTAAGGATATTGTGGTAGTAGGAGATTCAGTTATTAGGAAGGTAGATAGGGCAATCTGTTACAGGGACCGTGCATGCCAAACAGTGAGCTGTCTTCCTGGTGCTCGAGATCGACATATCGCCGATCTGTTGGGAGCGGCTGGAAATGACCCAGGTCTTTGTGCATGTTGGTAGCAATGACAGGGTTAGAGGAAGATTGGGGGTCCTTGAGAATGTTTTCAGGGACCTGTCCTTAAGAATGATTTCAGGGACCTGGGCCTGGGCATGTCAGGTAAAATGGGGGAGTTAGAACTAGAAGCAATGAAAGAGCAATATGATATTATAGGTATTACTGAGACATGGTGGAATGATATACAGGACTGGACAGTCAACATGGAGGGCTATACTCTGTTCAGGAGGGATAGGTTAAATAAAAATGGAGGAGTATGTCTTTATGTTAAGCCAATGTTAAAACCAAGTATCAGGAAGTTATCTATGAGGGTATTGGTGATAATATAGAGGCATTGTGGGTGGAAATATTAAGTGGCGGTAGAAGTTCAAAGAAGTTGCTGATAGGAAAATGCTATAAACCAACAAATATTAGTTTAATTTAGGAAGCCCACTCTACAACAAATTGAAAAGGGGGCAGTTTTAATTATGGGGGGTTTTAATTATCCAGACATTGATTGGAGCACTGAGACTTGTGGTACAGTTACAGGAAACGGGTTTCTGAGCATGCTAAAAGACCATTACATGTCCCAATTGGTAGAGAAACCAACTAGGAAGTGGTCTATACTGGACCTAGTAATAACAAATAATGTAGAGGTTATATAAAATATTCAAGTAAGGGAACACTTAGGAAACAGTGATCATAATATGATCACATATGAAATTAGTTTCCAGAAGCAACAGTATAAGGGATCAAAAAGGACTTTAAATTTTAGAAAGGCTAATTTTAATATGCTAAAGTTGTCTATAAAAGGCATGGGATGCGGTTTTTGAAGGAAAAAATACAGAAGAAAAGTGGGCTGTCTTCAATGATGTTAGAAACATATACGCATAAGTTCATTCCTATAGAAAACAAACGTAAAAGAATCAAGTTTAAACCAATGTGGCTAAATAAAAAGGTTAGGGATGAAATGAAAAAGAAGAAGCATGCATTTAAATTGTTTAAATCTGAAGGAACTGAGGAGTCCTTCCATATCTATAAGAAATGCAAAAAGGAAATCAGATTAGCAAAAATAGTGACTGAAAAACAAGTTGCAAAAGAAAGTAAGACAAACCCTAAAAAGTTTTTTTAAGTATATAAATGGCAAAAGGATCAGAAAAGACAATATAGGACCCCTAAAAAGTAAGATGGGCAGATTGATAAATTATGAAAAGGAAAAAACAGAGGTATTAAACACTTTTGTTTTCTTCAGTGTTTACTAGATAGGAACAGATGTTAGGAATAATACATAAAAATGAAAATGCAACTGTACCATTACTTAATATTTGCTTAACAAAAGAAGAAGTCCAAAGGCGGTTGAAGAAAATTAAGATAAATAAAGCTCCAGACTCTGACGGCATACACCCAAGGGTTCTTATGGAGCTATATTCAGAAATTGCTAGACCGTTATTTTTCATTTTCATAGACTCAATTTCATCATGGTTTGTACCAAGGGATTGGTGTATAGCAGATGTAGTGCCGTTGTTTAAAAAGGGAATAAGATCATAACCGGGTAATTATAGACCTGTAAGTCTGACATCAATAGTTAGGAAACTGCTGGAAGGTATACTAAGGGATAATATACAGGAAGGCCCATAGGGCCTGATCCAGACTTAAGACCATTTTACATACACAAGCATACCTAAATTATGCACTACTAAGTATAATGCACTACCTGTGGCACTCCCCTCTTGTGTACTTAACTTAGCTGACTTACATGTTCAGACCCCTGCATTAACTTTTCCTTCCATATTTCTGGTCAAACGTAATGCTTTGTCGTATGTAAGTGCTTAACCCAGACCATACTGTACACAGGCCTCCTTCCGCCCACAATGCATATATTCGGCTTGCTTAGGGATGTCATACCCTTTCATACAGCGTTACGTACAAGTTACATATGATCAGAGTTACAATGAGTAACATCTGCCGTGTGCATGTACATTGCATTGGCTTGCGTTATTAAAGGTAGATCAGGCCCATAGTAATATAGTATATAGTTAATGAGGTTGATAAACCAGTCCATCAAGTTCAACCTATAATGGATCTCCTGGGATCCCTATCTTATCATTGATATTGATCCAGATAAACTAACCTCCAATCTGTTGCAATCTGAAAAAAATCCCTGCTGAGATAAGTAAGAAGGAGCATGCCAGTCCTCCGTAAGGAGAAAGTTAAGAAACGTGGATGGGGTGAGACTTTTAAATGGGGCATTAAGGCAGATTGCTATGTGCATACGTACTTAAGAAACTTAAGCACAGACATACGCTCGGGGGGGGGGTGGTTAAGGTAGCCATATGGACGCAGAAGTCAGCTAAAATACGTAGGAATGATGAGAGTATCATGGGTGTTGCCTGGCCACTTAGCATCATTCTTATATGTGAATCCGGTCCTCCCTCTCTAATTGTGTCAATTTTCTAGGAGTTTCTTTTATAAATATATATTTATATATTTGTATATTTGCTGACTTTAGAGAAGTAAAAAAAAGAAGTCTTTTGTATAGTTGTTTTCCTGACTAAATTTGCCAATAATTTGCCAGGTTTGTGCCCATAGTAAAAAATATTTGTTTTTTCGAATGTCTATACAACACTGAGTGAATCATACAGGCTTTTTACCTCCTTGTATATAAGGTTGTTGTATCTTGTGAGAGTAAATCTAAATAGGCCTTGGTGAGCTTGGTGTTGATGTTTGGAGTGATGGGTGATGTTTTTCTTGTGCTGTGTGACATATGAAATTATATGAAGCATGGAAACATAGAGAGTGACTGCAGATAAGAGCCACATGGCCCATCTAGTCTGCCCATTTGTTATTCAAAACTATTCTGACCCTATTTACCCTCAATTTAGTTTACAATTTAGGATCCTTATATTTATCCCAAGCATGTTTAAACTGTTCTACTGTATTGGCCTCAACCACCTCAGATGGGAGGCTATTCCACTTATCTATCACCCTTTCAGTGAAGTAATTTTTCCACACATTTCCTCTGAATCTACCACCCTCCAGTTTATATTTATGCTCTCCTAAGCTATTATACCTCTTCTTTTGAAAAATGCTACCCTCCTCTAGCTGGTCACAACCCTTGATGTATTTGAAAGCTGCTATCATGCCCCCCCTCTCCCTTCTCTGCTCCAAGCTATACATGTTTAGTTCCTCTAGCCTTTCTTGGTATTATTTGTTACACAGGCCATGGACCATTTTAATTGCTCTTCTTTGCACAGTCTCTAATGTATTTATGTCTTTTTGGAGATATGGCCTCCAGAACTGAACACAGTATTCTAGGTGAGGTCTTACCAATGATCTATAAAGGGGCATCACTACTTCCCTCTTTCTGCTACTAATTCCTCTCCCTATGCAACCAAGCATCTGACTTGACTTTCTCATTGCTTTGTTACATTGCTTGGCCACCTTTAAGTCTCCGGAAAGAACGACTCCTAGCCTTCTCGGTAGATTCAAATGTAATACCATTAAGGATATATTGAGCCTTTGGGTTTTTGTGCCCCAATTGCATGATTTAGCATTTATTGGCATTAAACTGCAGTTGCCACACTCTTGACCATTCATTCAGAATACCTAGATCATCCCTCCTTTTCTGTACCCCACCTGGCAAGTCTACCCTGTTACATATTTTGGTGTCATCTGCAAAAAGGCATATTTTCCCCTCAATACTACAGGCAATATCACCTATAAAGCTCTTAAATAGCACTGGTCCAAGTATCCTGTAACCAAGATTGTATCCATGCAACTATATTTAAGTCCAATCCTAAAGTTTCCAGCTTATTTAACAGTCTTTGATGTGGCACAGTGTCAAAAGCCTTGCTAAAATCTAGATAAGCTATGTCTACAGCTCCCCCTGTATCCAATACTTTAATGACCCAGTCAAAAAATTCAATAAGACTTGTTTGACATGATCTTCCCCCAGTGAATCCATGCTGCTTGGAATCCTGTAAGTTACTGGATTTAAGATACTGTACAATTTGTTCCTTTAACAGTTTTTCCATCAATTTCCCTACTACTGATGTTAGACTCACTGGTCG
>WWET01008799.1:8593-19914 GCA_011038615.1 Limnodynastes dumerilii
TGTGAAAATACGTCCGTGCAAGGGGTGTGCCGAGGGGAGTGTATGGTCCTTACGTGTACGAAAATACGCACCGCTAAAATACGTACGCACACACGTAGTTCTGGATCTACCCCATTGTGTTATCGTTCAAATTATCGTTCACGTGTATGGTAACGATTTTATGGGCGATCATCCAATAATCATCTAAAAAGCTGTTTTGAACGATTATTGGATCGTTTGACATGTTTGATTTAAATCGTGCCAAAGTGAAAGATAAAATGTAAAAATGCACAGTGTACGGGCATTTAACAATAATCGTGACATCGTCGCCGATAAATACCTGGTGACGTTAGGACGAACGTAGGCGTGATTATGCTAATATTCCATGACACCTTCTCCTTTCCGTCTGCATGTGTATATGAACTTTGGACTTCTTGTAATGGCGTCTGCATGTGCATATGAACTTTGGACTTCTTGGAATGGAGCTTTCTGATGTAACACAGTCACAATAAACATAGCGAACAATCCACGACTGCAGATGCGCTTATTCATTCGCCTATCCATCTCTGTACTAAAAGGTGCAGGGAGCATACACAGGAAGCCTACTATGACTATTTCCTGCAGTGAACTTAGCTCTGCCCCACACTCAGGACAGCCCGTTATGCAAATTTGGACTGAAAAATTGTCCGATAAAAACTATTTATCGGCACGTGTATGGTCAAAACCGATATTTGGGGGACAATAAAGGGAGATGGAAAATCAGAGTTTTTTTTCATAATATCGGACGATTTTAGGCGGAAAATCGTCTAGTGTATGGTGCAGATATCGTTTTGGAGTCTAGAGGACTCTACACAAAAAATTGTTAGGATTATCGGGGAATTTATGCGATTTTAGATCATCGTTCAAGTGTATGGCCAGCTTAAGTCTTTTATTCTAACCCTAACCTTAACTTTCTTCTAACCCTAAACCTCAGCTTCCGGCAGCCTGACCCTAACCTTCCCCTTTAGCCCTAACCCTAACCCTAACCTTAACCCACCACAGCCTGTCACTATTGGGAATGGGACAAAATAGCCGTACCCTTTCCCAAAAGTAACCTTCTCTCTGCCGTCATTCAGTTGGCGGCTGTATCATTGGGCCGGATCCTCAACTTCGGCCGTAATGTGCCGATATATATCGTTCAGACCGCATATACGCAATCTACGCACCAAAACGATACGTAGATTACGTACTATTGTTACTATGCATGCACAGTAGCTATATATCCGGCCCATTGTCACCATAGGGCCATCTAGACTGGCATCCGCGTCCCTTGAAATGAATATACTAATTATGGTTCGGAATTACTAGCGTTTTACAAATAATAGGACAGTAAAATGCCCACTTTTGATAATTAGCACATACACAAGCCCCGTATTATAAGGACAGACCCTGGACGGAATTCTAATCTGTCCAGGACCATCTCAAGCATTGGGCACACAGCTGCTCAAGGCCCCATGATCCTAGGAGCCCTCCTACACTGCTGCCTGGCCCCAACTGTCTAAGCATTGTCAGACTGACTGCACTGGCCAGCCGGGATAATCCCCGGTGGACCCTGCTGGCTGCAGGCTCCAACCCTTATTGCAAGGAATTGGAGCCTCCCCTTAGATCCTCAGCACTGTGCACCCAAATTCACCACAGTTCCATCACTGCAGAGAGCTCGTCGGAGGAGTGACGTAGGGAAGAGAGCAAAGCAGGTAAGAAGTGACATAAGTTTGGGAATGTGGGTTGGATTGTGGGACACAAATGAAGCAGAAAAGCTGATAAGAAGGGTACAGAAAGAATGGCTCCTGAATCCCTGCTGTATCCAAACTCCTGTGCATGCAAGGGAAAGCTACTCCCCTCATATCCAAGGAGTTACGTTACCAGGACCCTACCTTAGGATTTTTGAGTCATCCCCAGGTAAATTGGGGACAGCTCAGAAATATGTGTAGTGCTTAAGGGCCAAAAAATTCCCTCACTGTACTATTTAAAGTTCCCTAGGTAATAATGGGCCTAAACCAGAAATGCATGCGGAAGGGGACTTACTCATTTCATTTGCGTAAGTCCCCTTGACAGGTTGGAAGTCCTTGCATATAGAAATGAGTTCCATACGTGTGGACCAAGGGCAGAACTACCATTGGTGCTACAGGTGCAGCCGCACCCAAAGCCGTCATCACCGCACCGGCGAAGCTCCCCACCGGGTTCCTTGGGATATTATGAGAGCCAAAATATATTTTTTGCACCTGGGCCCTCAACTCACTAGTTCCGCCTGTGGTGTGGACTTCCGTAAAAGGGGCTGGTCCATCAGACCCGCATGCCTAAATCCTGCCTCAGAGGCGGGATTAGGCATGCTAATGTAGAGCCGGGGGAGGGGTGAGCAGCACACCCACACGGATAAATTAAGTTGGGTTCTGGACACGTAAATGTCCAGAACTCCATAAGAAAGAGGGGAGTGAGAGGGTATCCTCTACCCTCCTCTGTGCTTACTTTCAGATTTACGTGCACACATAAGTCGCACATAAATCTGGTTCAGACTCAATGTCTTCAATTGACTGAAAGTCTCTTCATGAAAGCCCATTTAAACTTGGACGTATGTTGTGGTGGTCAATTTGCTTAAAGCTTTAGTGATGTTCTTCTAGGAAGACTAATGCTCATCCTTGGCAAGGTCCAACACGGTTTGCATTTGTTTAAGGTTTGTTGACTTGGATACATTCAGGATTGACTCTGACAGTTTCATGCAACTAATGCTCCTATCATACATCCTTGCATATCCTTGGAGATTTTTTTTTATCTTATGACGATCACATCGGACATTTACAGACTGTCAGAATTAGTTAAGATTTCCCCTTCTCAACCGGGCTAAAATTTGTGCAAAGTTGGGTCACACTCACCGGTGTGTGATGAGCCCCCCAGACCAGCTATTCTGCTGCAATCACTGGAACGGCTTGGGTCTCTACCTCAAGGTCATGGTGATCCAATTGCCCAGAAGCTCCTCTTCCATCGACTGTCAACACTATCTCATCTGAAAAAAACACGAACTTAATACGCAGAACAACACATAGTGCAAGAACACTATTCAAATCACTAAAACCATGAGCTCATTGAAGTGTTGTAGTAGAGTCAGGTGTGACAAGACTACTGTACAGCAAAAAAAAAGGGAAGAGGGCCGTATTCACACCTAAGAGTGAGTTCAGATGCGCGCCTAACTCACCCGTTCTGCCCCTCGTTTTTAGGTACCTTAAAGTACTTACAAGTGCCATAGGGCTACCTTATCTTACCGAGCGTAGCTTCCTTCTTAAGAACTACACACGGACAATGCCTCTGGGACCGAATTCATAGCTAAGAATGACTGCAGACTTCCGTATGCAACGTATAAAAGTCTGCAGGAAAATTGTACTGCGTATGCACCATTATATCTGCAACGGAGCGCAGCCGACCAATGCTGCACTCTGTGCGGATCAGATCCCCCTGCACATGGGCATACCCATCCCCCATGCGTAGGAGATTGATTTAATGAGCCATTCGCAGTTTCACTGTACTGACACGTGCTTGGCTTAATCTTTGAGTCAAGCATATACTGGCAGGATCAACCAGGTAGCGCCGTCGCTGGCCAGCGTGGCGGGTGGACAAAAGCATGCAAATTGTAAGGTAGGGTCTCTGTTAGCAGCTCAACAATACACACATAGGAGAGCACGGGGGAGTGTCTCTTACATGCGGACTTGTGAATCACAATTTCCATACTATACCCTCCGCAGCGGGGGTTACCGCACGGTATTCCATGGTAAGTATGCGGTCAGGTCCCAGCTGTCTAACGCCTGGGGAGATACATGTAAGGAAAAGAGAGCTTTAATCTGCCAGCTCTGCGCTGCTGGAATGGTGTTCAGGGCAGCTGGTGTGGATGTGGGGGTGGTGAAGTTAGCCAAACAGAGTGTGTATCCACAACATGAATATGTAGAGATTTCATTAAATAATGGCTTCTGGAATGGCGTGGTGTAGGTGGAACGGACCCACATCGTTAGATATTTTTATAAAGTGTTTTATGTGAGTGTAATATGGATGCATTTATATTGCTACATATTAAAGTTTTAAGGCTTGTTTTCTTCTGCTTGGTTCCATGTTTGAATGTATTAGGAAAAATCACAGAGAGAATAAAGGAATATTTTGATATACTGAGATTAGATTTTCACAGCAGTGGGGGGGTAATTACATCCAGATCCCGAACAACGCTTGTGAGCGAATTTACGCGTGGCGGAGACGTAAAATCGCCTTTTGGTAAGTACTGCGCATGCGCACCATAGAAAATACGCTCAGTAACGTAGCGTATTTGTGAACGTATGGGCCATTCACGTATGTGTCACGTAAATACTTACGTGTGGGCGTGCCAATTTTACGTGAGTCCAAAATATGTCTGAAATACGTTAAGTAGGCGGGGGTTTGTATTTAAAGTGTACTCTGAAATACGTAGGCGGGGGATTCGTATTTAAAGTGTACAGTATGGGCGTGCTTAGCTGCGTAAATACGTGTTGCCCATACATACGTGAGCGGATCACTGCGGTTACGTTGGCAAATGTTAAGGTAGGGTTTGGAAAGCGTGTCTTGACAAAATACGTACGTTCAAGGGGTGTGCCTAGGGGAGTGTATAGAATATACGCACACGAAAATACGCTACGCGAATAAACGTATGGCAAACGTTGTTCTGGATCTACCCCATTGTCCCAAATAGTCAAATAACGGGCCATAGCAGCTGCATCTACATCCCATATCCCAAAGGTTGTCAGCATTATAAGACCGAGGGGTTGTGTCACTAGTTGTTTTCATTCTGTTGCAGATGCATTCATTAAAACTGATCCATACCAAAGTGTCATCACAAATCATGTGAATGCAAATGAATGTAACCCAAACAAGAAATATGAATTGCCACTTATTTACCTGACTCAATAAGGGCCTTATGCTCCTCTTGTGGGTTCTCCCTGGGCTCAGGGTCTTCCTCTTTTGGCTTCTGGTGTGGAGATGGAGCCAACTGAGACAGCTTTTGACGTCTCCCTGGAGGTGAAGAATAAAGTCAGTTATAAAGGGACAATGTGAACAGAAATGTTAGCAGCAGTTCCTCCAATAAGAAAGGCTTCTCTGCTATCTTAATCATCTGGGTCTTAAACAACAATATAACTGGTTTAAAAAAACAACTGAAACTGTGTCTATGGGCCTGATCCACACCTACGCTGTTGTGCGTAGCATATTATCGCCGAACGTACGACCGATGCACGGCAATAGGCACTCCCCTTGCTCGTACCTAGTTTAGCTTCCATACGCCCACTGAACCCTACCCTAACTTTTCCATGTGCTCGTACGTATTTTCGTAGCGACTCGCTGTTCGTAGCGGCCTAAGCACGCCCATACTGTACAATTTAAATGGCTCACCCCGCCTACCTTCCTTAACTCCAGCGTCCGTCCTACGCATGGAAATGGGCGGGGGGAGGCAGGGAAATGAGGGAAAGTGGGCGCGGGCTGACACTTAGGATCTTAAATGAACGCTACCACGTCACTTAAGATCCCAACTGACAGCGTATAGTTAAGGCAATTCAATGGTGGTCTAAGTTTAAGATCCACCGCGGTTTGCAAGGGGAGTGTCTGGTTTTGCAGTGGGCTGGAACCTGCTAAGATCTTAGCTAAGGAGCGTATATTTGTGATCTTTTCGCAATCGCATCTCTGAATCACCCCCATTGTCTTACTGTGAACGGGCTGCATTAGTCCACCATTTCTCTCCTACGTAATGACCCTTCGAATGCAAATAAAAGTCCAACTTGAGGAAAATATAGCCCACTTTGTACAAAAAGGGGGTATAAAGCTTTATAAATGAAAGGGGGAAAAGAGGGTATAGTAATATTAAAAACAGAGTAGAAGTCTTATTTAGGGTGAAAAATCTAGATCAGCTAATCTTGAAAAAAATGTTTGTTCATTTTGCATAACCTGAAAATAGGACAAGGAACCACATTTACACTGCAAGAATATGGATACAAAGGAGATCGATACAAGTCCATTCACTAAGGAGGAAGTTTTAACAGAACTCTTATAGGTAAAAGTGGAAAAATGAATGGCCAGGTGCATCCTAGGATACTAAGACATCTTATAGAGACGCTGAAAAAACCAATTATCAGAATTATTAAACCAGTCACTAGTAACCAGAGCAATTCCTGTAGACTGGAAAATAGTAAATGAAGTCCCATTGTAATAGAGGCAGTAGGCAAGAAGCTGGTAACTACTGACCTGTAAGCCTTAAAATCATTAGTAGGGAAGTTAATAGAAACCCTGTTAAAAGTGCAAATCCTAAATTTCTAAAATTCAGCAGTTTACAGGTAAAAAGATATTGTTTTGGATTTGTAGTTTCCCGTTTCTTTCCTAGGGCTATCGAACATAAACAAACAGAGTTTTAGCGCTGGGTATAAGCATACAGAGTATCTATTTAAAAAAGTCCAAAACATTTGAACATTTAGATAATACGGACACATATACCAGTGTTTTGCTTCATATGAATCTTTGATACTGTTGCCTTAAACGGAAATTCAGGATTTGCCGTATTGACTGTATCTTGGACATTAAGTATTTTTTTGGGCATTATAAATAGATACTCTGTATGCTTATACCCAGCAATAATACTCTGTTTATGTTCAATTGTCCCATTTAGAGTCCTCACCCTCTTATAACAAAAGTATAAGGCTGCTTTATGGTTAGACAGCGCTAATATTATACCTCCTTACTTCTCTTTAGAAATTTCTTCCCTAGGGCCAGCACCTTCTCAGTGAGTATTTGTTCCAGCCCCTGAAAGAGCACTGAGTGCTGGGTATTGTTGCTGTTTTCCCCTTTTACCACCTGTGTGTT
This sequence comes from Limnodynastes dumerilii, assembly GCA_011038615.1. Taxonomy (NCBI): domain Eukaryota; kingdom Metazoa; phylum Chordata; class Amphibia; order Anura; family Limnodynastidae; genus Limnodynastes; species Limnodynastes dumerilii. Next base: position 15,467 of record WWET01008799.1, read on the forward strand.
CATTTATCTTGCTTTCAACAACCTTGGACTTGTATGTATCCAATTGATCCTTGCCCTGTGTATTGTGGTAATCCTGTAAGTCTATTCTGGTTTCTACATTATTTATATTCTGCTCCCCTCTGTCATGTGTACTGTATTACTCCTGTTAGACTATTTGTGTATTACTGTATTGTATGGCATTAGTGTACCTTTGTCCTATAGTCTACGCCAATCTATTCGTGCATTACATTAATACATACTCTCCATTTCTACACCATGGAGGCCACCAGACCTGCTGAGGGCTGAGCCACCATCAGAGGGCCCGAATCAATTGATAAAAAATCCTTCGCCGGCGTATTTTTTATTCTTTTCTAGCGTTAAAAATACGCCGGTTTTTTAACGATAAAAATTCGCACCTATGAGAGGTGCGGATTTTTAACGCTGAAAACTTTGCCGGCAATTGAATCGGGCCCAGAGAGCCAGTGAATACCAGATCTTGGTTAGATTTCGCATCCAGATCTCATTGTTTTATGACAACAGCATTCCAAGCAGCATGGTTTTACTGGGGGAGATCATGTAAAACATATATTATTGACTATTTGGCTGGGTGAGTAAAGTAGTAGATTAAGCTGGAGCAGTAGATATAACCTATGTAGACTTCAGTAAGTCTTTTGACACTGTGCCACATTGCAGAAAAAGGGATGGAAAATGTGGTATTTGATTCAAAAGATAGGTGTGTGGATAAGATATTGGTTGCAGGATAGACAATAAAGGGTTGTAGTATATGGAATCCATTCTCAAAATGGAAAATGTACCAGTGTATTCCCCAGGGTACTGTACTTGGACCAGTGTTACTTAATTTCTTTATTGTCAATATTACACATGGTGTCGAGGGGAAATGGTGACTTTTTGCAGATGACACAAAGATATGTAAAAGGGTAGACATATAGGAAGGTATAAACAAAATAATGTTCTAGGTAGACTGGTGACAGAGAGAGATATACTACCACCAGTGTACAGTATACTACCAGTGCCACGTTATAGGTCTTAGCTTTAATATTGTGCTCAGTTCTGGGGGTCATATTTCCAGAAGGACATAAATAAGAGTTTTTAAATGTATCAAGGACTTTAACCAGGCACAGGAGTGTGGTAAGAAAGATATGTATTGAAACACAAGGACAATACTGACATTAGAGGGTGGTAGGTTTAGAGGAAACAGGATCTCAGTGAGGACCGGATCCAGACCCCTGCATGTTTCAGGGGTCTTAAAGTCTGCATGGAAGAGGGGAGTGAACTCCCTTGTTACCCCCCTCTGTCCTGCAGACCTGAGGACAGATACACTGCCATAAGGCAGCCTTAACACTGATGTGCAAACCAGGCCCACACTATATAATTTAAATCTTCCCACACGCCCACCTTCCCGGGCAGAGGGGAAGATCCGCCCCCTTTGGAACCGAGTGCAATAGTAGATATGCGCGTAACCTCTGGAGGGTGCATGGGTCCTTCCCTCCAGACACCCCACTTAAGTCGAGTGTCGGACAGAGATTTGAATCCAGCCCTGAAAGGGTAAGTGATATGTGGAATAGCCTCCCTAAAAAGAGGAAGAACAACTCAAACATGCTTGGGATAAATATAAGAATATCTTACACAAAACTGAGGATCAAATAGTGTCTAATGCCATTATAAAATAAATAAATAAACAGTCAGACTAAAGTCACCAAATATCTCTTATCTGTCACCATATTCTATGTCACTATATTTCACTTACTTCTGCAAATAATAACTCCAATAATGGCGAGCAAGAGAATAAAAGGAACACCGATGATCAGACCAATAAGTAAATACCAGGACCCAGGATCTGTGAGCACAAATATAAACACAGAGGAAACCATGAGATGTCAATGTAATGCCATTTTATTCATCAAACATTCACTTTAAGACACTACATAGGGCTCCAGAATTCTACTTATAATGGGCCGCATCCTGACCTACGGACGCCTTACGGGCACCCGATCTCAGTACAGACAGCATCGTCGCGGGGAGCGCACAACCCCTGCACTCCCCGCTGTCGATAGTAAATCTGGACACTTACATGTCCAGCTTCCTACCCTAACTGTTACGCTCAGGTTTGGGGGCTTGCGGCCGCATAGCTGATCGTAACGGGGCTTCCCCCGCCCCGTCCCCTAATTAGCATGTCTAGCTCCGCCTTTACGGTGGAAATACATCATGCGTAATGGGGGGAAAGCCACCTTTTCATAAGAGCCGGTGTACGTAACGTACGTTACGTTACGCCGGCCCTTAAGGAATCATAAGAAGGTGCGCATACCGTACGTTATTCCCCTGTCAGCCATAGCCCAGGATCTGGGCCAATGTGCTCAGATGCCCAAGCAAAGCAAGTGAAGGGAACAGTTAGTACAGTATTCTCCCCGCATGCAAATAATAACATTCATTTGATTAGCCTGAAGTTGTGCCCAGGAAAAACTTCCCATCTAATTTCCTATTATTTTCTGTCTCTGGGTCTGGTCCATAGTTATTAATTATTCCTGCAGTGTAAAGTACAGTCTGCAGATCATAACATCTCTGAAATATTATATGAAGGATAGACAGAACAGAGCACAGCAGTGCAGCATATTTGTAGACCTCCTGAGTACACATATAGCAGACGGATAGGGACCTACAGGAGGTGCCTTGACGCTGGGTAGGTGATTACCCAACATAGCTATATTGTGACCTAAGCCTCCTTTCTATGTATGTGCTGACACATAGTGTTATATAATGCTGGATTGGAGCGCCGGACCTCTCTTGTAGTTGCACAGTGGTCATTTTGGTCCTTGGTAGCACCTCTCCATTTATATATACCCTTGCACACATTTCATATATTGAATTAGAAGCGCGGCCTGTAATTTGTTGTTACTTGTGCAGCATATTTGTGTATACCCAGACAAAATAATTACGCAATAATGGTGGCTCAGACGTGAGTGCGACTCACTGCTGTATCCGCCATGCGCATCATTTCATTTGACACTAATTTTATTCACGACTATCGGTCGGATTCAGACTTCTGATGCCTCTGCGCTCCGAGACTATAAGCAGCAGGCAACTGATGCCGCGTCTCCACTGGATCCATGGGGCCAAATGTACAAAGCTGCGGGTTTGGAAAAGTGGAGATGTTGCCCATAGCAACCAATCAGATTCTAGCTGACATTCTCTAGTATGTAAAAAGAAAGTGAGAGCTAGTAAATCTGGCCCTTAGACTACACTGTACTATGTCACACAAAGCATAACCACCATTTCCTTTATACGTGACAATGATCTAATTCCCCTGGATTTGCATAGGAATTGCTAGGAAAGGGAATTTATCTGGGAATGTATCTGCAATGTGCCACCTGCCCTACTTATATACCAAGCCAGAACTGCACTTGTGAGTCTGAATCCCTTAGAATCCACCCATTGTTTTCATTACCATGTGGATATTACCAAATTGCATTTCTTTTATGTTCATACAATGGAAGCTGCTTAGATCAATTTATAGGTAAATGCAGACAGGTGAATTCATGTTCAGACCCCACATGTCACCATCTGTGGGGAGATTTCATAAACTGGAACCAAGGAATTGCTATAGACTTCACCAAGCAAGTAAAAGCTATTTAATATTAGATGAATGAAAGAGAAGTAACTGTGATATTCTGCTCTACAAGATGGGAAATGGAAGGAGACAGATTAGAAATATACATATTTTGAGGTAGTAATGCAAAGCTATAATAGCATTATGAAAGTGAACAATGAAAAGGTCCCATAGATCACTGCGGTACAGACTGAAGAACAGATGGGAAACATAGAAGGGGAAGGTTGTATAAAAGCAGGGTTGACGACTCTCCCAAAATTTGGGCAGTTCTCCCGGGAACCCAGGAAAGCCGGCAAATATCCCGCAAGCCCCGACCAGCTATTAATCTCTATTGTAATCCCTAAAGTTACTAGGGATGGCGGGGCTTGATTATATCATCAAGCCCCACCCATCCCCTGAAACACTAGAGATTACGGGCCTGATCCTGAACTACGCTGATGCACTGTGCTTACTAAAGCACAGCGTATCGGTGTTCACTTACCCCGACACTCCCCCTGTGCGGGCGTATGGCCCCTTCCTTACGCCGGCTGAAGGCTACCCTAACTTCAGCCGGCGTAAGGAAGGGGCCATCCGCTTGCACAGGAGCGTATGGCCGCTTAGCCCGCCCTCCTACCCTCATTTACCTACCTCCCCCCGCCCACCTGCACTAACCTTAACGTAGGGACGCTGGAGGACGTCCCCTTCAGCGTCCCTACGGCGCTGCTACGGACGCCCGATCCACGATCGGGCATTGCCATAGCAACGCCGTGCAACATCTGCCCGGCGCATGCGCAGATCGGCTCAAAAGCCGATCTTACGCTTACGCCCGCCATCCTAGCGGCGGCGGGCGTTATTATGGATCACG
>WWET01008800.1:12359-24101 GCA_011038615.1 Limnodynastes dumerilii
CTCTAGCCATTACCAAGTAGCTAATCATTCTCTGACTTTTATTTTAAAGATAGAAGATCATGATTAGCTACTTGGTAATGGCTAGAGTGCCAGGCCTTGTTTTGTGCAAATTCCCCTTGCCCTGTGCACCTGCAGTATAAATAGCCTTATAAACTGATCTGAAGTAATCTCTGTCTTGGAAGTGTGTTTTAAAGCATGTCTGGGATGGCAGCTGAGAGGGGGTGTGGTCTCAGAGTGGCTGCTTTGGAGACTTGGGGATCTCCATAAGAGGTGAGCTCTCAGTTTAGAAAGATATTTGATATGTGACTCACAATTGGGACTCAAAATTTTAGAGTTAGGACCATCTAACAGAGAAGTCTTGTAAGTGGTGGGTGGCTTATCACGTATCTGCAGATATCTGTAACTAATTCTCTGACTTTTATTTTAAAGATAGAAGATCATGGTTCGCTACTGGGTAATGACTAGAGTGCCAGGCCATGTTTTGTTTATATATATATATTTTAAAAACCTGTTAATCCCCATAAATGGTGGTACTTGCTCTGGTGCATCTTCTTGTAAAAATTTAGGATAAGGAAGTCACTCTGGAGGCTGTAAGTCAGTTGCAAAATTTTCCTTGCCGGCTACTTTTATTTTAGAATAGGTGCACTATCACCTGGTGATGTCTTATGTCTTAGCAGCCATATTGCATGTACAAGGCCTACAACATCCCGCACATCACACTGGCCCTGTTTACTGCACAATGTAGCTGATAAAAGATTTAGGGCATGATTTACTGTATAAAGTGTCACAGCATGGGACTTTTACACCTTCTAAATCCAGGTCCCATGCCGTGAGAGCTGACAGAAGCAGCAGGAGGACATAGAAGAAGCACCTTTCTGCTGCTTGTCATGGGGGTTTTATTTCTTGGATCTCAGAGAGAGCATCTCTTGAGGACACAGGCGTGAAAAAACTTGCGATTCATAAGTAATATGTCATATTTAATAGCAGTTATGGGTAACGTACTATGCATGGAGTCATTACGAATGTTGTTCAAGCACACTACATGCTTGAACAGGGACCTTAGCATGCTGAGGCTTGTGCATTCCATGCCCTGCCATGTTTTAATATGTGTTATTACTTGAAGGAATTTTTTCCACTGTGTGTGGTGGTTTGTACAAACCGACAGCTTTTTTTTTTTTTACAAGCATACATCGGTGGCTGTTCAAAAGGGACCATTCAAAGCACTGAATAGTAAATTTTGTAGTTTGGTCCCCAAAAACCACCGGCGATGTGAAGCTCTGCAAAAAAAAGCGGTTTAGTAAATTTACCCCTTATAATAGAATCAGGGAATGTTTGCAGGACCTAATAGTCATAATACTGTACAATACTCATTAGACCGTGTTCAGACTTAGTGTTTTCCTTACACAGTAGCAAAAATCCGCACATAGGTGGCTAGTGCACTCCCATGTCTCCCCTCTCACTTACCTTACCTTACTTAGGGACCATAGCCCTGCCCAGGGGCGTATCTACCCCTTGGCCAGGATGGCACCCGCCAGGGGAGCCAGGCAAAGGGGGGCGCCGCCATCCGTGACAAAGAGATAGATATGTCACCTTAGTGCAGCAGACAGCACAGGTCAGTAAACCCCCCCCCCCCACTCCAGGCTTCTCTATGACCACGGGACTTCATTTCTCTAAAGTCTCGGCCACCGCGGGAGCACAGCGCCATTTCAGTTCTAACCTGCTGACAGTCTGGGAGGACACAGGGGGTAAGATAGGAAAACTTGGGGAGGCTGGATCCTTGGGAAGTAATGGGGGGAATGGAGGCACATATGATGGGAGTACTAGCTAGGGGGGAGATGAAGGCATATGATGGCTGGTACTGGGGGGGAATGGAGGCACATATGATGGGAGTACTAGGGAGGAGATGGGGGGATATGATGGCTGGTACTGGGGGGGAATGGGGCGCCAGTCCCTTACTTTGCCAAGGGCACTGGACCCATAGATACACCCCTGGCCCTGCCTTAACTTCTCCATGCACAGAGATCCAATACGTAACAAAGAATGCAAACTTACACACACAGCATGCATACGATGGCTATATTTATTAAGTCTGAATATGGTCCATTATCATTAGCTGGGTATTGAATTTATTGTAGTGATATCTATCACTACCTGCCGCTAGCGCATCAGTTTTCTATATTAGAGCACAGACTCATTTTAATACACCTTGTAGGATATTTTTAGTGGTAGTGCTTACATTCCAGATGCATGGACGTGTGGATAGTGCAGCCCAGTGATTCTGGATCTTTCCAAATATTTGCTCCTGGTTCTAATTGCATAAAAAACGTAAGTCTGGATTCCACCAAGTAAGTTTCCCTCAAGTTGACTCTGGTGTTAGACTGAATGGTTAAGCATGTTCTCTTGTATGATTAACTCATTGCCATCCATTTATTAAAAAGAAATAACACTTATAGCCCCAAAACTAGCAGCACCACTATCAAGGTGAGAGATCCTGGGACAGGTTTGGTTTGCAGATATTTAACCAGTTAGCAGTAAAATGCTGACTGGTTTAACGAATCAGATTTCCTCTGTCTGACAGGGTCGTTGATGCAACTCCTATTGGAAAGCATATTGATATTGTAATGCCAGCACTTACTATGTTTGGCAAAATCCTAACCATGGACCATATTCAAGCTTAAGCAGCTCCTGCTTCATAAGAATGGTCTTTTAAGAAATTACCTGCTACGCATAATAGGTCATTTACGCAATCTGCATACCATTTAGGTACATAGGGCCCGATTCAACTGAGTTAAAAGCGTTCGCTGGCGTATTTTTAACGCTATTTTTTGTAAAATAACGGGTGCTATTTTTTTTTTGCTATTCAATTATTTTGCAGCATTAAAAATACGTAATTTTTTAACGATAGCGTTAATTAAAAGATTTTTAATGCTGCCCTGTTTTGTGCCCCAACAGGGCATGCTGATGCTTGTAGAACTACAAGCATCAGCATGCCCATGGATGCCAGGGGCCGCTGCGCAGGTGCTTTGGTGAAAAAAAAACTTTTTGGGAACGTCGCCAATCACTTCCTGCTAGCAGGAAATGCCCGGCACTAATGACAGGTTATTGGCCAGTGTCTGAAACATCGTGAGAACGATATTTCAGACACTGGCCAATAACCTGTCATTAGCACCGGTCATTTCCTGCTAGCAGGAAGTGATTGGCGACGTTTAAAAAAGGTTTTTTTTCCCCCCCCCGTTAAATTTTTCCTTCGCTGGCTGATCTTTTTGCACAGCGGTAAGAATAAAATTGAATTGCCGAATTTTTATCGTTCAATTGCCGGCAAAGGCGTCGTATTTTTTACGACGCAATATTTTTTTAAATATCGCCGGCAATTGAATCTGGCACATAGAATGAGTATGTGCAGTCTGTAAAGACGGTACGTAGATATTTAAGATGGAAGAGGCGTGACATGGCAGCCAGGGAGGGGATCTCCTTTTGTACTTTCCTTCTTAAGAAGGCTCTTTTACCAAACCCTAAGACTCCCCTTCTACACTCCATGCCCTCACCACAGCCTAACCCTAAGTCTCCCATTCTAGGCTCCATCCCCTCACTACCACCCACTCCCCTGCACTAATCTGTCAGTGCACTGGGAACCGCTGGCTCCTGCCTTGAGTCTGCAGTGTAAATGTCTAGTTGCTGACCGTTTCAAAATAAACACAACCAAAAGTTAGCTGTCAGCTGTGTTTCGAAAATGCCACTTTTACAGCGGCACATGGATCCTCTTTATATACATTAATCTAAGAACTAATAAAACAGAAGTATTTCAGAATTTATTATCAATTAAATAAATCTATAAATTTATTGATCAAATATTAATACATATAAAAAAAACAAAGAAACAGATGATTGTAGATTTTTTGTGCAGATTCCAATAAGATTATTACTGTGTGACAGACAGCTTCTCTGTAACAGTTTCTTCAATACATTCCATCCTGTAACATTAATGTAAGAAGAGGTTATACTTATACCTTATCAGACTACTGCTATTTAGTGTTTAAAAATAAATCTTTAATATTATCTCTGTAAATCATTCACATATAAATGCTAAAACAATTCATATTTACTAACCTATAAAACTGCCAAATATTAGCTATGATAATAACCAGATGTTACTGAAACAATTTACACCATAATATCACTGCTTTCAGGATAATATGATCCTATATTGTAAGAACCAACTTCAACTAAATATAGCCAACAGAAAGATAACAAAACAAAAATAATAAAGTAAGCATTTGATGAACCACAAACAGAGACATACATACCCCTGTACTGAAGAAAATTGAGTCCACAGCTGGCAACTTGTGACTTGACATGATCACAGTATTAAGATGATGCTGTTACTTCTGTCAGTCCAGGATGTTCTCTTCCATCTGTAACTGATGAAATCCTCCTCCAGAGGTGGAACTGATGGAATGCTCCTCCAGAGGTGGAACTGATGGAATACTCCTCCAGAGATGGTACTGATGGAATATTCCTCCAGAGATGGTATTGGTGGAATACTCTTCCAAAGATGGTAAGGAAGGAGATGGAAATTGGTTTGGCACCAAGAGAGATGGTAAACTGGAGCCATAGGAGATGGTAGTGTAGCACCAAACAAAGTGGGCAGTTGGCACCATCTTGCAAAAAAGAGAAACAAAAATGGATTATAGCTCAAGTTCATCTTCGATACATCGGGCTGGATCCAGACTTAAGAAGGAGCATGAAAATAAGAGAGGAAAGTTACTCCTGGGCAAAACCATATTGATTTCAGGGGGAGTCAAGTTAATTGTATTCTTTGCATGCAGGGATATATCTTTGAATTGCTTACTACACACAGATACTGACCAGCTTTACTATCACACTGTTATTTAGACTTGGGCCGGGAAACATCACCTCTCCGCTCTAATACTGTTTGCAACAGATGAAATATGACTCCCCTGCAATCAAAATGGTTTAGCCCAGGAGTAACTTTCCTTTCTTATTTTTAAGCTCCTTCTTAAGTCTGCATTCAGCCCATCTACTCTAATGCTGGGTACACACTGGAGGGTTTTCTAATGATTACTATGCAGATCATGCAATAATCATCATATAGCCCCGTCATCTTACCAGTGTGTACCCAGCCTTACGTAGACCTTTTCTTAACCATTATTCTGTCTGTATATTATATACTCCCCTCACCTGCAAGTTACCAATTATTTCCACTGAAATTGCCCACACTCTGGTAAAATCTAATTAATCTAATAATATGAATTAATGAATTGTACACTATGATATATATTTATATTTGTATCACCTTAGCAACGACTTGCATAATTATGCTCATCACACACTTTGAAGCATGGGATCTCCGCTGGGCTGATATTGATGGTAACAGCTGACCTGTAAGGTACAATATACAAGTGTTACCAGATAAGAGGCCATTACTTTTATTATTTCCATTCATTCCTGATGGTAATAATAATAATAAATTATTAAATTCCTCTCCCACCTTCCATACACAATTACTCATTAATAGATAAGTCTGGATCTGTTGCCTTGTTCTTAAATAAAACTGGGGCATAAAAAGGACAGGGGGTGTGACTGTGAGGCATTGCATGAACTGGGGGCATGACTGTAGACTGATCTGCTACAACAGGGATTTTCATTTATAATATAACCCTTCCTTTATGTATATAACACTAGAGAAAGGGGGCTGTAGTATCAATATAAAAATACACCTCTCATTCCAATAGTCTTTTAATATGATGCATCTTCAGTGTATGTGGAATCAAAGGTTAGACACAGGAAGATCCTTGGCCCTTGACTGAAATCCAATCTCATGGTGCATAAACATATGAATAAATTGTACTGTATATAGTTACTACATATAGATATATTCATGAATATATTATTGTCCCAAAGTACTGTATATAGTTACTACATATAAATAAATCTTTGTGTACATATTATTGTCCCAAATTACTGTATATAATGTTTTTTCTGCCCAATTCTTTCTCTGAGGCAGATACTGTTCTTCAGTCTATAAAAGGTAGTTTTACTCCTGTAAAGGCCATTCCTCAGTAATATGTTGCCAAATTAATCTATATTTTAGTTTTTGAATATCAGAGATGGTCTGTTTAAAGCATTTTAGTTTAATATTATGAGTTTAATTGTCTTTCCATTACTGGTAGAGTTTTAGTGTAATGTATCAGAGCAATATAGAGTACACTGAGCTGTCCACACATTTACCAGCTAAGGAATCTTCTAGTCAATCTGGTAGTCAATCTGGTTTTAGCTGCATGTCCTTATAATATGTTCTGAATGTCTGCTGTTCTCTGCCTACTACAAGGTAAGTCCTATTATTTACCCTCCCTCTGAATCATCACCAGTCCTCCTGTCTCCAACTCCTTCCTGCCCCTTTATAGCAACTGCACCAATGTCCACTCTTTTATATGATCCCTGTCTCTCCTTCATCTTCAACACACTTCTGACCCCTCTCTTATATTGCTCAGATCTACAATATTTCTTATATTCCTCCCTTCTTCCACTGACAGACGTCTGACCTTTCATTACAGCCGCTCCTCAACTGTCACCCTGCCCACTCCAACTGTCACCTCGAGCTCCCCTCTCCCATCATCCATTACTACAATAACATTAGGTGAGTACCGGTACCCTTCCATACAGAAAGAACACAGATAATAGTTTCTTGATATTAACTTTCAATTTTGTGTAATGATAGTTACTGGTTAGTGAAATGTCCTACCCTGATAACTTGAAATTGCAGTTGTATGTCACATTACTGAGCCTGAATTTACTCACTCATTGTTAGGAGAGTCTTCAGCTGCCTCAGGGTTCATTGGGATGAGCCCCAAATATTTAAGAAATCCCCGCCTGTTATGATAAAGCAGAAGCAGATCAGTAGGTGATGTGTCCTGTACTATACATTATGGATTAAAAATATAATGAACAGTTTTGGTTTACATGTGATGAGTAATTTACACAACCTGGAAAAGAAAATCTACATTGCTATAGAGAGTATTTCCCCTTAGAAGAATCACTCACTTGGTGATGACTTTATAATCATCCTCATCGTTGGTTGATTCAATGTGTGGTCTTTTCTTGGCTCTGAGCCGCAAAGACCTTCAAGGTTTTTCACTAGTCATATTTCAAAAATCACAGTTTTCAGCAAAACCAGAAAACACGTCTTGAGTATTCGCAGTCTAAGAAAGGAATACAACTAGTGCACCTGAACAGTGTTCTCTCATAGGGACACATCACAATGGTTCCCATGACAATAAGGCTACCGGTCAGTTAGAGTACTGTCCACGAATGGACCAGATTTGTATTATACTGCACAAAAATATTTAATACTTCTTAACTGTAGCATAGACTTACATACTTTTTTATTTAATTTTTTTAATAACTAAATGCCGGAATAACCATGTCTCTTTTGAACACCTTTACTTACAAAGCCATTTGTGGGTATAAAGGGTGCTAAAAACAAATAGAGTGATATAATTCCATCCCGATTGAAAGTTTTAGAAGGAAACATATGGGAGGGACTCCAATTTTCATGTTAGATTGAGTCATTTAAAGAGAAACTCCAAAGAATGAGCTGTGGATTCTGTTTTTTTTATGATATGTTCCCTTTACATTCCATCATAACCATCATATATGGAATATACACTTCATGATAATCTATTTTTTTATGAAATGTTTTTTCATTATTTTTCTTTTTGCACACTTAGTTAAATGACTTTTTAATGTCTGTCTGTATATTGGTCCAACCTCCTTGGTTTCAGGTTAGAGACTGGTACCACGACCAGTGTATCTCTTCAAAAAGGCTGTTATGTTGATAGTTGTATATATAATTTAATTTTTATTAACCCATACCCATGCAGTGTCTTACATTGCTTACCTTTACATCAGTAGAAATAGGGACTCTTAGATCTCTTTCGCCCTGATAACCACCAGCCTTAGCTTTTTCAATGATTTGTGGTGGAGTAGCTTTTTTGTGGGATCAGACCATGTGGCTAGATTTTGCTTTACCACTCACATCAATGAGCCTTTGCATCATGACCCTGTCTCCGGTTAATTTTTTTGTTTAAATAAAATATTAAATTCTGTATCTAATTACTTTTAGTAGTTATTAAGGTTTGCGTTAAAATATTGACAACAAATAATTGGTTAAAAATAAATAAATAAAAATAAAGGATACTAAAAGGACTCTCTCTACATTGTGTGCAAATAAAATATGAATTTTTGAGTATTGATACTTCAAGGCATTGAACCCAAATGTCCCACTAGATCTTGCTGCTTTCTCTTGAATATAGAGAGAAATACCAATATTCTGTGTATGATTTAGAACACTAATGCAGTGGTGGATTTAGTGGGGGCAATCATTCCCTAGAGATGTGCTGTCCAGTTACCCTACTCCCTCCTTCTTTGTATCTCAGCCACAGAAGCTCTTTATATTTATGTATGGAGTGTACTTTGTGTGTTTGTGTGTGTGTGTGTATGGGATGCAGTGTGTGTGTGGGTATGGGATACAGTGTGTGTGTGTGTATGTGTGTACATGGGATGCACTGTGTGTGAGTCTGCATACCTCCCAACATTTGAGAATTGGAAAGAGGGACAAAATTTTTGCGCCATGGTAGAGGGGGTGTGTCTTGTACCACCCAGTGGGTGTGTCTGGGGAAGTGGGTGTATCTTGCACCACCCAGAGGTGTCTTCCCCAAATTTTTTGCACAGCCATCCATATGTCTACCCCTTTTTATATGTGCAGTCTCCATATGTCTGCCCCTGATTATGTCCAGTGTCCATATTGGCTGCCCTGTTAATATGTCCAGCCTGCATAATGTCTGCCCCTTATTACTTGTCCAGCCTCCATATATCTGTCCCTGTTTATTTTCCAGCTTCCATATTTCTGCCCCTTATTACATGTCCAGCCTCCATATTTCTGCGTCTGTTATTCTCCAACCTTAATATTTCTGCCATGTGTTTGTCCAGCCTCTATATATCTTCCTGTTATTGCCTAGCCTCTATATATCTTCTGGGGGGATTATCTGAAACCAGATGGTTCAAATAGGTAGGGGGCGCTATGGTACTGTAAATGGAGTGTCTGGTCAGGAAACTCTTTGATAAAATCCTCTTGGAGGAAGAAACGCATCAGGGTAGGAACAGGACAGCATTTCTGACCACCACCCATTGTGAATTATTTATTTTCACTTGGCACATCAGCTGCATAAGAACGTTTGACGGGGAGCTTCAGGTGTATGCTGCCAACCTAAATTAGCTGTGACCGCAGCGCGCTCAAATAAGCACACACACCACCTTTCAGAGAACCAGATCCTCCTCTGATCTACTGGCTACCTGTGCTATTACATCACCGGCCGTGGGGCGCCACTTACCCCGCTGAACCGGACACAGAGTTGCCCTCATTAACAGCCAAACTATTACTGCTGTACACTTTGGAGAAGGGTGCCCGCCGACACGATCGGCATTACAGCTCAATCATTCTGCCGTAAGCGGACACCTACTATAAGAACAGCACTATCTCTTTGAACAGTTGAGAACTATTACATCTTCACTATACATCATGGAGCCAGACGCCCATCAGTAAGATCCGCCTGGCGGTCTCATTTCCCTTCCACCTTGCTGCTAACGAACGTCTCCCCATTGGACTCATACACACAGCTATTATCCTGAACGCTCCCAATATCTCTGAACCACTCATCAATTTCATTATTATTAATATCAAAAAACCACGGTACTGTGAGCAACCATTTACTCTTTTGAATTCATTTTTTTTCTGTTCCTTTTGTGATCACATTTTTATTTAATTTTTCATTTTTGACCTTTACAATCTCAGTTATTATCCCAATATAATTTCTTTGCCAATGAAAACTGAAAACGTATGTACATGATATAACACTTCTATTGGAACAGTCTCTCTATTGGATCCACCTTCTATAGCAATTATAATTAACACTTTTTGATTTGCCTTCGTTGTACCTACTGGTCAAGTTTGCCTTTTCCAACTGTATAGGTTATAATTACCAATTGTATTTCTAACGATTCAATGTTCTGTTTTTTTTATGGGATTACTGATATCCAATTTATGTTTTTGATGTAGTACTTTTATTAAAAAAATTTACCCTACATCTTTTTTTAGTTGTTACCTGTTTATATTTTACTTACCTGTAATAAATAGATAAATAATATTCTGTTTTAAACTACTGCCCCTGTTATTGCCTGGCCTCTATATTTCTGCCCCTGTTATTGCCCAGCCTTTATATTTCTGCCCCTGTTATTGCCTGGCCTCTATATTTCTGCCCCTGTTATTGCCCAGCCTCTATATTTCTGCCCCTGTTATTGCCTGGCCTCAATATTTCAGTCTCTGTTATTGCACAGCCTCTATATATTTCTGCCCCTGTTATTGCCCAGCCTCTATATTTTGTCTCTGCTCCCTTCCTCTGTGGCTCCCACTCTGTCTCTCCCGACGGTCACATGTCCAATAAGCAGGGCTGCTACGGGTGCCCTGTATGACCAAATCTGTTTCTGTGAATGACGGTGACCGTCAATGTCATTGACAGAAACAGATTTGGTCATACAGGGCTTCCGTAAGAGCCCTGTATTACTGATACTGCTTGTGTGGGAGGAATTTTAAAAAAAAGCCCAGCCGCATATACAGCAGCATTGCGCAGGGGCAGATCTAGAATTTAGTTTTAGGGGGGTCTGTTAAAAATAAATAAATATAACTTACCCCACTCTGAATAGACTCTTGTCGGTTCGTCACAGAAGGTCCACTGTATGTGGCAGTACGGCAGTACCTGCAGTGCATAAAATATATTATCTATCTGTATAATATCTATATCTCATCACCTCTCTTTGCCCCCTTCCTCGTGCCCACAGACGCCTTATCAACTTCTTCCTTTGAATATAGCAACATGCGAGATGAATGCAACTTGTTAAAAGCCACACTTCTGTGCACCTGTTATAGCAACAATATTTAAGATGATATTCAGTGCTATTAACGTAGTTAAGGATGCAGCACTAGTCAATAGTAACATAATGCCAGCTATCTGTTGTCAATCACCATATTCCCTCTTCCCTATATTTTTCCCCCTACTACATGTTAAAAACAAAAATCTTATATAGAGATTAATATTAAGAAAAAGTATTTAGAAATGGATATAATATAATAATATTCTCTTACATTTTTCCTGATTCTCCCAGTCCGACAATCTGATTCCCCAGTGGCCTTCCTTCCATTTCCACATTTTTGCTGCTGCTTCCATGTCAGGCTCCTCTAGTGCTCTTCTCTCCAGGCACTCCCTGTTAAAATCTTCCAGTAAGCACCAAGCACCAGTCACGTGAGGGATGAGATAAGGGAGAGAGGAGGATTCACTGGGTCATCTTCTGTCACGGTTCACAGTTGTGATCTTCTGTGCTTTAGTCCACGTTCCTTCAAGGGGAGGAGGAGCGGCTGCTGCTGTGCGTCTGATCCTCTGACTGCTGTGACAGTCTCTTCTCTCGGGACAAGTTGTAATGCGGGCGGGACAGCGGGACAATCTCCCGAAAGCATGACAGCCTCCCGAAAGTGGGACTGTCCCGCTGAAATCAGCACTGTTGGGAGGTATGAGTCTGTGTGTGTGTATATGGGATGCACTGTGTGTATGTGTGTGTATGTATATGGGATGCATTGTCTGTCTGTGTGTGTGTGTGTGTGTGTGTGTGTGT
>WWET01008801.1:0-14366 GCA_011038615.1 Limnodynastes dumerilii
CTTAGGGTCAGGATGCGGGGAGGGGAGTCTTAGGGTCAGTCTGTGGGGAGGGGAGTCTTAGGGTCAGGTTGCAGGGAGGGGAGTCCTAGGGTCCTGCTGCAAGAAGGGGAGCCTTAGGGTCAGGCTGCAGTGAAGGGAAGGTTAGGGTAACTTTTTATCTGTAAAGGTTGGAGTGTGACTGACTCCTAATATCGATTGTCCTTCTGAATTTGCAGGAGTAGATCTGTGAATCCATAGTTTATATATATATATATATTGTTGATTCTGTCATGTTCATTCCACATTCCCGCATGTAAATATGTTTGTTTTACTAGTAGGTGATATGCTGCCACCTGGTGAGAATAACCGGTATAACTCCTTAGGTATAACTCCTAATGATAAAAAGTTATTGCAAATAGTGTCTAGATCAATATTTTAGATAATCTACTTTTAAAACAAGATGGCTCTGAATAATTGCACTGTCTTGTTATGTAATCATATTACTGTAATCTTCTTGCCTAATATACATATTGTTTATATTATTCTTATATTTGTTTGTTAATAAATACCAGTATTATTACTAACTTCAGTTTTAATGTCCAGTAGCAGCGCATAAGATAGGTGCAAACTATACACTAAGGCGCTGACCCAGAGCAATTCACAACATGGCTAAGCTGCGGCTGATTAGACCATTATTTTTTTGCATGCAGGGAAAATACTGAAAAAGATTTATTGTTAGCTCTAATTTAGAGTTTAACTACAAAACATCACCTGTCCACAGTCCAAAACTCATCATCAGGGAAGTGTGTCAATAAGAAATTGTATCAGTCTGAAGATAGATCATAACTAGACAGAAGTACAATAAGGACAGGAGAGGGCGCTGTAACAGGACATGGGTCCCACGGCTGACATCAGTTGTAACAGGATTATTTAGCTCCAGACCATTGTCCTGTTATATTGTCTTCTGATTTATACCTGTATAGCGCCTATATTTTGCCTGTGATCAAATATTACTGGCTCCTCCCACTACGCTGTAAGAGCTTGTTTCTGCCACTAACACACTTCACTAGAACTGCTTTGCTGAGTATCAGATAATATGTCCGATACACGCCCATGTGGGTGGTAAATTATAAATATTAATTATTATAAGGGCATAAAATAAAGTCATATTCATATTTAATTATATTAATCAGTGTAACGATTGCTGTGTTTGAATAGACAACGTTTCAAGTAAGAACGCAAATATAGGCCTGAACCCAAGCCTGCATACGGTTGAAATGAAGGTATTTTATAAGGTAACAGTAAGTTTAATAGACAGTGATATATTAGTATCAAATAAGAGCATTAGTTTTAAAAGAAACAGGCTTCCTCATTATGCCTCCAAGGGAAATGACATTCCAAATACCAGTCAGGCAGGGCATGATAGTATCTATAGACAGGTGGCCAGTTTTATGGTGGCAATTATAGATTGAGGACCCCTATCTTCCCCTCAGGGACCAGACAACAACATTCCAAAGCTCTGCCCTAGGGATAACTAAACAACATTCCAAAACATGGTTTGACGTGCTCAGTATACATGCTTGACCTATCACATTTATATAAATGATATATCCTTGGTGATAAAAATATATATGTTGCTTAAAATACTGATATAGGCCCATAAACGAATATACATAATTATGTATTGTTATTGTTTCTTTTATTTTATATGTATGTGTTCTGTATATGTATAGATAAAAACTGTTCCAATGTATTTTGATATGTATTTGAAATCCTTAGGAGGCTTCAATTCACATCTTTATCGCCAATCACCTTTAGAACATTATAATTTGTTTATATTTAGAACCATTAGATATCTTATAACATTCTAAGAATAACTATGTATTTTAATATGATATTGCTAGTGGCGCTTGCATGTTATGGTCATAAATAGATTTTGTTTAAAATGTCTAAAGATGAGATAGGGTAATAAAATATGCTAATTGACCCTCCTGATGAGCCAAGGTGGGATTGAGAGACAGCCAATCCCAGCAAGGACCAAAAGATCCACCAATTAGAGGAAACAGCATAATGAACAACTGTGATGTCACGTTTTTTTTGTGTTAAATGTAAATAAAAGAACAGTCTGTCCATGGAAAAAAAAGAAGGTTTCTATGGTGATGCCTTGAACAGACTGTTCCGGCACTAGCGTGGATTGGTGAGACCTTTGTATTTTGGCTGTGTTATTGTAAATCCTGTATATTATTGAAGTAAAACTCTTTGTGCGTTGGAACACAACTTGCGATCTGGACATTGTTTATTTGCGGATCTATGCAATTTATGTAACTTTTGCGCAATACTTTTGCAATTGATAAACTATATGTAATAATTAATTAATATCTTATAACGACATCATATATAACATTAGCATGGGTGTCCGGCTGATGTCCCCTTGAAACGCTCACTTTAGTTTAGAGCTGAAGGTAGCCGGCAGACCATACACCACAGAATGTTTAATTCTTTCTGTTGGTCACAGGTCACAACATGTAAAATTCTTGAAAGCAGAAACATGGTTTATTGCTCTACTTGCAGTCTTTTCACAAGGACTGATAAACTCTGGTCAATGGTAGCAGTGGTAGAATGATACGTCAGGTTACAAAATGCAGTAATGCTCTTATGCACTAAATATCCAATCTCAATATTTCATCCCAACATTTCATTTCAACATCCTATTCCAACATCTCATGTCTACATTTCAACATTCCATCCCAGCATTCCATCCCAACATTCCATCCCAATATTCCAGCTCAACATTTCAGCTCAACATTCCAGCTCAATATTCCATCCCATCATTCCAGCTCAACATTTCATCCCAACATTCTATAACAGCATTCCATCCCAACATTCCATCCCAACATTCCATCTCAACATTCCATTCCAACATTCTATCCCAGCATTCCATCTCCACATTCCATCCCAACATTCCATCTCAACATTCCATCTCAACATTCTATCCCAGCATTCCATCTCCACATTGCACCCCAACATTCCATCTCAACATTCCATCTCAACATTCCATCCCAGCATTCCATCTCAACATTCCATCCCAACATCTACATTTAATTTCAACAGTCCTTCTCAACATCAAATCCAAACATTTAATTTCAACACCCCATTCCCATCTCAACATTCTGTTTCAACATTATATAATATAATCCCATCTTAAACTCCTAGCAAATCAAATATGTACAATGTAATAATTCCTAATAAATTTGGCTTTCCTATATCATCATTCGTTCTGTCCTCTCTTCTGTTATTGTGTCTGATTAGACCCACTCTACAGTGTGAAAAAGAAAATTCAGTATATAATGATTGAGGATGTATGGATATAATTTATATCTAGTCCATTTTCTTTCACACTGTGGATAACATTGTTGTTTCTATTGATCTCTTGAGAAAAAAATCAGTAAGTTTAACTTCTCCTGGTCATTGGGCTTTGAAGGAAATCCAAAACCTTCTCATACCAAGCACATTGTGCTTTCTCCTCTTAAGTATTTTCATTTCTTCAGTCAATCAAGACATTGAAGTTTGTCTTGTGGTTTCTCAGATTTATTATCCTTTCTCTTACTGGTTGGGTAATTCTGCGATTAAAAAGGAGTCTAGATGAGAGAGAATGGAAACAAACATTTGAGAAAAGATTAGTAACTATAATAATGAAAACATTTATTTCATGACATTTCTCAGAGAGTTACACGGTATGTACAATAAACATAAACGTCTACAGAGGTCTGTTAAGTCGCGGCTTTAAGGATTAGGGTTATGTGGGTTATTAGGGTTATGTGTACCATTAGACTTCAAAACATAGAAAATATGTGATATAAGGATCTGTAAAGCTGCTTTTATCTTATATGGTCTCAGTAGTTTGAAAAATCGGAACCTTGAATTACTGAAAGGACTTTTCTGTAAGTTTGGTCACTACTGGGATATTTCTAGACAGAATATCAGCCGGTTCCATCAAGGGAAATCCTGAGAATGAGAAAAAAGAATTCACTTCTCCTGCTCCCTCTTATCTGTCTACCAACAAAGTTTGGTCCATACCTTTCTTCCATTACCCTCTTAACCATCACGATACACAACCATGAACTTTTGTTGAAACAATGGTTTTGTTTAATGGTTTCTACTGTGCATTATATATTTGACATTATACTGTGATATAATAACATTTGAATGATCTATTATATTTTTATGTCTTTAAAGCAGACACTATTCAAACATAATCCCCATATTTGAAGTCTTCAACACTCTTCATAACCCCAATTGTGTTACAAAACTTTTAAGGAAACTTGAGAGTTGGAGGAAGCAGCAGATTGATAGGCAGAGTTAGGAGTGAAATGTGAAGAATACAGAAGAGGTCACTGAGAGTAGAACGATGAGTTTAAGGATAAATGTGAGATAAGAAATTCGGATAAGACTTTGATATACATACTGGATATTCTGCAGGCTGGGCGACTTCTGTATTAGTTCTTCAATATAACTGGCACCATCATCAGTAAGGCTGTTATTGCTCAGTTCTAGATGTGTGAGGTTTGTGTTATTACTCAGGGACACCAGCAGGGGGCAGTATTCATCTGTCAGTATAATATCCTGGAGCCTGGGAATAAAGGAAAGTATACAGGATTCAATATCTCTAGTATAATTTTACAACTGCAACCAATATACATAACACATCATAAACTTTACTATTTTAAAGGAGAATTCATCTCCCAAAGTAAGTTTTTGGGGATCTAGACTTCTGAGATTTTCTCAACTGCTGTGAGTGTCAGATTGCAAACACTTTTTCACAATCTGCACGCTCAACCCTGCGTGAGAATCCATGTTTATTGAGCCATCCAGACATAATAGCAATGGGGCAGATCCAGAACAACGCTTCCAAGCGATTTTACGCACGTCGAACGCGTAAAATCACAATTTTGTATTTACTGCGCATGCGCACGCCCAATGATACGCAACGGCACCTTTTGTATCTCTGAGCATATGGGCCATTCACGTATTTGTACGTAAATCCGTACAAGTGGGCGTGCCAATTTTACGTGTGCCAAAAGTACGCCTAAAATACGTAATGTAGGCGGGGGTTTTCATTTAAAGTGTACAGTGCTTAGTAGCGCGCTTAGCTACGTAAGTCCTCGTTGCCTATCTGTTTGTCTGCGGACGATAGCGGTTACGTGGGCAAAAGTTAAGGTATGATTTGAATCACGGAAGTCGGTCAAAATACGTACATTCAAGGGGTGTGCCTAGGGGAGTGTATAGAAGGCACGTACGTGAAAATACGCTACGTCAGTATACGGATTGCAAGCAGAGTTCTGGATCTACCCCAATGACCCTTCCCCCAGAGGGGCGGGGCTGAGGATACAAGTGGGCGTTCCCTCTTAGTACAATGTATAGTATAGGAGTTGCCTCTCTCTGTGTACTCATCCAGACCTCAGTACTCTGTAAGAGGAAATGTGGATCCCACCCCACTCCCATAAGTATAGCTTAGACTGTTTACTAAATAGGAGAACCTGCAAAGAGCTACTGTCTATTCATAGTGGGATTACTAAATATTTTTCATGAACAGGCTTGATTAAGGTTTATAGTATAAACATCTAAGTCTGTGTTACCTTCAAACCTACCTTATCCTCATGGACGAGCCCCTAATGGTTCTATAGGTTGCAAGATAATGACAGCTTATTCTCTCTATGGGCTGCATTCAGAGATCGGTTTTTGAGGTGAGGGGAGTTGCGTGCGTATTTTTAGGAACAGATCAACTGTGCATGCGTAATAACTTTATTTACACACTTTACGTAGACTATACGCACGTAAGTGTCTCACAGACGTACTTGTGAATCGCACTTGGGATCATACGCAAGCATCACAGACGCACTGACACATTTAAATAAAAGTGGGTGGGGATAGGCATTTAAATGAACGCATGGAGGCACGGTTATAGAGAATCGCACGGACGAAGGTCACATACGTGCGCAACTGCACACGGAAAGTTACAAGTGGTCTATGGAGGCGGAAGTCATGACCGAGAGAGGGGAGTGTCATGGGTTTGAGGGGGTTTGGCCTGCGTTGTGCGCGCGTTTAATTGCGTACCCTTAAATAATCGGTTCTATGAAGACGGCCCTATGTCTGTCTATTATTACCCAGTCTTATTAATATGCTTTCAGATATAGTGTCATTAGCAAAGCACAAGTCATATGATGCAGCAGCTTTTCATCGAGGTTCACTAAACAAGATGGTGGAATATTGGACAACTAGAAGAGATCTTTATTATGAGAAACTGTACATAAACAAGATTCCATTTTTCTAAACCAGATTATGATAATGAGAAACAGTTTCTGTAGAAGAAGCCTGTTTTGTATTTTGTCATACAGGTGCATTATGGTCATTCTTCTCCCTTGTGCAGTCCCCTTTACCAGTTCAACATTGGTAATCTTTGAAAAATGTCCAGTGCCCTCAATAAGTTACTTTTTGAATCTGTTTGTTGAATTTAAAGATCAAAAACAAGGTTACAAAATGTAGAACTCTGTTTCCACAACCAGTAAAGACTGAAGATGTCTTCTTCTTCACGTTATTTTACACCATAAAACCAATAGGAAAAACCAAGATGTCTAATTAAGGAAAATGAAAGAACTGTACTTTATGGAAAGGGTGGTTCTAACATAAGACGAAGGTTAACTTTTGATATTCACACTTGCCTTGCCTCCAGTGTGTGGAAATGTCCTTAAAGATATAAAAGTATCCCAAAATGCATTGGTGTGAGGTAGGAAAAAGAAACACTTATCATGTGCAATAATGCATTAGTTCCATATTTTACACACAGTTCCAAATCTAGAAACAAATCCTGAGACAGTCAGCTCTTTCTAGTTACTGAAACTCAGAAATCCATAGAAATATATTCAGAAGACAATCAAGATGACATTATGAAATGTTTTGCCCAATATGCACCAAAACCCTACTCACAGTAATTGCTCTATAAGGCACGAAGGACTGGACAGAGCTGTTATTAAGTCTCCAAAGTGAGGCCCAGTGAGGTCATTAAAAGATAGGTGTAGTATCCTCAGAGACTGGTTACTGGTAATTGCAGAGGCTAGCTGGCCACAAGAACAGTCTGTCAGGCCAGTATTAGTCAGACTGGAAAAGAAAAAGCAGATTACGGTAGGTGCACACACAGTTACAATAATGTCAACATACTGGAATTATTATATAATTCATCCCACCTTTATGTGTCAAATCACTGTCTGTACCTGATACTCACACTAACTCCTGTATCCGGCAGGTCGGACTGGTCAACGCTGTCAGCAAGTCACTGAATTTAGGACCTTCTAATTGATTATAAGATAGGATAAGTGTTTTCAGGGACTGGTTGCCCTGTATGGAGTTTCCCAGATAAGAACAAGAAATGTCTGTCAGCTGAGAAAGAGCCAAACTATAGAATAAGAAACAATGTTTGTAAAAGAAAATAAATGCTAATCCACAAATGACAAATACTATAATGCAATAAAGAAATTACACCACAGGGAATATACATAGTAAGACAAAAATAACAGGTGTATCAATGATCACTTGAATTTACAATTAATTCTCATACATTAAGCTAAAATACAACCTTTATTGTACAAGTACCAAAATTGTAAATTATTCCCCAAATGACAATTCTCCAAATTAGGGGTTATAAACATGTGCCAGTGAAATATTGAAATATAGAATATAGAAATATAGTGGAAAAAAAAGAAAGTTTAGGTGAAAAACAAATTAAAAATGGGACATAGTCCTACATAGTAAAATGATTAGATACTAGTTTGTGAGAAATAATATATTTAATGTAACATTATATTATTAGATTAATATCAGTTGTAATCAGGATGTAATAAAATATGATCTGAGATCTAAATTTACATAATGCTAATAATTATTAGATTTCAATGCATAGGACAAGAAAGTTGAATAGGGCTTCAGAAATCATTAAACCTTTGTTTACTTACCAAGTAACAGCTAATGGCTTCCTGCAGAGAACAGACAAAAGAGCAGATCTTACAGAAAGAGAGTTTGACTCATCTGGTGACTTAATGGATGATGTCAACTCCATTGTCCGATCTCTGCAGGAATCCAGCACCTTCT
Source organism: Limnodynastes dumerilii (assembly GCA_011038615.1). Classification (NCBI taxonomy): domain Eukaryota; kingdom Metazoa; phylum Chordata; class Amphibia; order Anura; family Limnodynastidae; genus Limnodynastes; species Limnodynastes dumerilii. The sequence continues at coordinate 8,122 of WWET01008801.1, forward strand.
AAATGATAAATAAACAAAGTTTTGATGATTTACTAATGGGCTGCAATGTAACTTTCTCACCAAGTCTCAAAATGAGCATCTTAGAACTAAAAGATGTATCTGATCATCACTGAGTTAGATAATATCATATTACAATTAATATATTATTTGTCAAGAACTAGTATCCAATATTTGTACTAAGAAGAGCTGTAGATTTTTTTAAAGGCATTACTGACCTCCTGTAGTCAATGTGTAATAAACTCCATATCATGATAAGAAGAGCAAATGAGATGAGGTGCATAGCAGCAACCAGGTTTAGGTACTTGAATAGTAATGGTAGTGCTATGACCCAAACAGAAGGATGTAGCAAAGTCAGATCAACTTAACATTTCCACAATTGTGGTCTGAATGAGCCAGACCTGGGAATATGGAGTTAGGCCCATACTGGCGATTCTCCACGACTGCACCATAACTGCAAATACTCAGAAGAGTGCTGTGGACCCTGCTCTGTTCAAAATGGGGGCCGGGGTGTTTGGCCCATGGTATGAATTTTCATGTTGTTATAAACAAATGAATAAAACATTGAGCATTGGTTGTATAAAAGTAACAAATGCTGTCCTGTACACAACTATCTCCAAATAAAGTAAATAAGTAAATCATTTTCGGCTATTTAAGTGTGAGGGTAGAGAAATAAAACATTATTAATAGGAGATTGCTTTATTCCAGCGCACATCTGGAAGCATAATGAACTAATAGACAACTCAATGGATATGTTTTTTCCACAAAACCTAGGAAGTTATTACAGACTTAAAACGGAGGTGCAACATAAGAAGAGAGCTTACGATAGAGACTGGATCTTGCAATCAGGGTGATTTAGGGATTCACATAGGAATCGGACACCATTGTGGTACAGAAAATTGTCACTAAGCCTGCACAAGGAAACAACATTATTAGAGAAGGAATGATCATTTATAGCATGTTCAAAGGTTTAAGATTCATCTCTTATAGATTACAAATCCTTTATTTTTAACAGTATATTCCATCATAAATATCCAGTTACATAAATTAGAATTTTTTTCCAATTCTCTAAATCATTTTGTGAAATTTTTTTCAAATTTATTAAAATAATTTAGTTATTTTTATTCTAATTATATAAATAAATTTGTGATTATTTTTTTTCCCAATGTGATAAAATAATTTGTGCGTTTTTAATTTCAATTCTAGAAAATAATTTTGTGATCAATTTTTTTGCATTGGTGTAAACTTTCATATCCTTGGGATCACTTGTGAATCATTTATAATTTTGATTATGGTATTTTTATTGTCCCTTTTTCTACAGCCAGTGGTCACATTTTTCCAAACAACTTCCAATATTATCAAAGTGTTCATTGTGCAATGGTAATATTTTGAGGGATTTACTTCAATTACAGTTCAATGACTGTATATTAAATATAATTAGACAATCTGCTGTCAAATTAGCTAATGTGAATTAATATTTATGGTGTTAATTTGGAGAATCAGGGAATGTGAGATACATTGGATCACAATTATGAGGCACATTGATAAAATTGTTGTAAATTCCATTTCTGGGGATACATTTTATTTTAGAAAGATCTATTGCAATTATGATCTATAAGCCTGCTCCAGAATGGAATGTAAAACCATATGTTAATGATGGGAGTTCCATCAAGACCGGTCACCAAGTATGAGCTGTGTTCAGGTCTTAAACAGTCAAAATGCGTGCACACTACAATAACAGCCTTATGTCCCAGTCTGGATCAGTCCATATGTACTCATTATTGACCAATCCAAATCGCGACTAGTAATCATGATTTTGGACTAGTCTATAATGAGGACATTTTATAAGAAAATTGTGAAATGTTAGTCAACAGTGAAATCTACAGCATAGACTCATTATAAATATTAGAAAGGTGGTTTGTCTTTACCATATATATTTTACAGTGTGCAAAACCGGTGAAAGTATCTGCATGCTCTCCACTTGAACTTTACATTGGCCTAGACAAAGATTTTCAGTATCTCCACAGGATTCAAGGATAAATGACAGTACCGTACAATCAAGAGGTGTCAGGAGGACACGGGAAAAGTCAATATTTCTAGATGTTCCAAGAGATTCTAAAACTAAAAACTTATTCTGGGTCTCAAAGAGAAAGAAAAACACATTGAGAAGTCTTCTTTTTCTTTTTGTCTTCTTTTCATCATAGCCAAAGTCAAAATCAACATAATCATCATCTTTGTCCTCAGCATCAGTAATTTTCTGTTGGAGATAGGGGATGACATCTTTGGCCGTTTGAGAGGACAATTCTCCCAAATAAGGATTTAAAATGAACCTAGTGTTATGATCTGTGAGGCCACAGAGGAAGCAAAGAAAGATGTCACCGCAATGGTCTTTGTGAGATTTGATTTCTTCAAATGATTTATGTAACGTCTCAGGGCAGTCACTTATATAATAAACCAAGGCTGCCAAAAACTCTTGAATAGTGACATGTAAAAAGGAGAAGGTTGTATTAGGAGACTGATCTGATTTAATCATGAAGCTGGATAATAGTCTTGAGGAAGTATTCACATTAAATGACACCAAATCTTGTTCACTAAATGCAACAATGTGATTCCACAGTCCATATTCTGCCATCCGTCCAATGGAAGTCAACAATTCCCGAGTCCCCTCCTTATCCTGGCTGTGATTGGATAGAATGCTGGCCACAAAAGTTGCAAAGAGTTGCGTCAATGTTTTGGGCAATGACGTCACCTGATTGTAATTTGTTGACTGGTCTTTGATGAATTTATATACTCTACAAGTGACTTGGCAGTAAAATGGGATATAGCTGAAAGTGTATATTGTCCCATTGTTCCGCATATAATGAAAACATTCATCTGACAATTCCTTGTCCTTGAAAATATGTTCACAATACATCAGGCGTTTCTGAGGCAGAAATCCCATAATCTCTGTCACTCGTTGGAATCCTTTGGTATTAACTGATGACAGTTGTGTTGTACGACTGGTAACTAGTACAGAACAGCCCTTGAGAAGAGACTGTCTCACCAAACTAACTACGATCACACCAAGATTTCTGCTCTCCTTTGTATTGTGACATAGTTCACTCTTGACTTTCAAATCCATTTGGTGAATACTTTCATCTAAACCATCATATATAAACAGCAGTTTTTCTGGATCTTGTAGGATGTTCTCAAGCTGAGTCTGGAGATGTGAATATTCCTGGAGGATCAATGACTCTAAACTGACCTCCTGCAACCTGTTGAGTTCTCGGAATTTGAAGAAGAAGATGAAAGAAAATCTTTGGTAGAGTTTTCCATTCACCCAGTCACACACAAATTTATTTATTAGTGTGGTCTTGCCTACTCCTGGTGCTCCAGTCACCAACACCACATGTGGCTGACATTTTAATCGCCGGGACCAGCGGAAAAGTCTGTTGGTGGAAATATATTTCAGATTATTCTGTAAATTATGCCGGTAATCCTCGTGTTTCCCACCAGACTCCTGGAGCCAGTGCTGAGAGTGTTTTGGAAACCCACTGATCATGTCCATGTAACATTTAGAAACGTATATACTTTCCTTCTCCTGCAAAGGTCCAGGGGATTTGTCTTCTAGATTTTGTGTTTTGTGCAGGAGATGCTGTTTTTGATATTCCTGCATATCTGACAAGTAAAAAAGTAATAATTAAGCCCCTGTTTATAGAATGATGGACACCATTTATTTTCAATGATCTTTAGTCCTTTTTACAAAAAAAATAACGACACTTTTATAATGATTTAGAATGACCTAAAGGGAAGTGAAATAGGTTATCCATCATTATCCCTACTGATCGGTCCCCCTCTTCTTCTAAATTCTACCTCATGACTTATGTGGCTTGTGTAAAGTGTTCGATCCAATTCTGCTCTCATCCATTGAATTATCAACCTTCCAGTGCCATCCACCTAGACTGTACTCATTCATGTGATCAGTGGTCTGCCTGCATTTTAGTCAGGCTTTCTTATTATACTCCTTAAAGTGGCAGGTTCAGTACAGAGGAACATGCCATTGTCCTCATTGCCCTTCATTTTCTTTGCCTTAGCAGCTTTGGGCCTGATTCAGAGATCCGGAACTAACGATAGTTCTGTGCGTATATTTAGGGTCGAAATGATTTTGCATCAACTGCGCATGCGTAGTAATAGTGCAACGCCATGTACGTTGAAGTTAAGGTCGGAAATGCCTTAAGGTCGGACTTGTGAATTGGGCGGAGACTAATGCGACCCTAAGTGCGGCGGAAATATACAGACCTAAGGATTTGCATAGAAATGGACGGGGGAGGCATTTAGATGAGGGAAAGTGGGCGCGCTTCCAGAGTTAGGGCCCTAAATATACGCAACTAATACACATAGGGTCGGAAGTGAATGCGGCCAGTAAGGGCAAGTCTATGGAGGTGGAAGTTTAGGTCCAGCCGGAGGTTGTGAGGGGAGTGACTGTTTATTCTGGTGGGTGTAACTTGTTCCGACCTACCACTTAGATGCGTATATTTGCGGCCTGATCGCCGACGGATCTCTGAATCAGGCCCCTTGTCATCTTTAACCTTCTAGAATGTCCTAATTGATCTGTGCTTACTTCAACACCATATTTCTGCCAGTATTTTTCAAAGATTTCATTGTTGATTTGCTACAATCATGGATTCAGTCCTCACCTTTACTCAACAATGATCTATTACTCAAAACATTACCAGAATCCTTAGTTATTCTGCACCAGATCCAGACAGCTTCCATCCAGAGTCCTCAAGCCCTTTATATTTAATCAGGTTAGAGGGACTTTTAAACTCACACCCACTTACCGTACACATTCCCTGTCATACTAGATGTCACTGTACTCTCAGAAGCATATAGTATTTTCTGTAATTGGCTTAAGTGAAAAACTCACATTCTAAAAAGAAATAGATATAATCTGATAAATTATTATGAAACGTCCTCCTCCAGGATTTGTTCTCTTGGTCCAACCCAGTCTAATTTCAGCCCAACAGCACATTTAAACCTGTGCCCTACACACACACACACACACACACACACACACACTGTTACCCACAAGGACACACGTGCAATGAGTTTATCCTAATACATTATAATTTTCTAACACATTTTTCAGCTACAATACAGTATATTACTCCGGGATTACGCCTAATATTTCCGGTAGTATTTACCTTTCAGTTCCGGAGATAACGAATGTCCATCCTTATCACACAGGATCTGCTGCATTAGTGTGTCACCTAAATGGGAATATTTATTAATGTTACATCACTGACTCTCTACATGACATCATTCACTTGTTATGTACAATATAAACTGTCTATATCTCATTCATAATCATGTAAGCTACACTCTATACCCTGCAACACATGAGCAGACCAACTGTAAAACCAACGGAGAGGCATTTGAGGTAGGAGTACAGAAAATGCAGAGTTCATGTATTTACTCCTAAGACTGGTTTTCTTTTCCTTAGCAACTAATGACATTCTAGCATCTATGGGCTGACCCAGAAAAGAACATGAAAAGAATTTGAGAATACGGCATTCGTATAATGGGAGGTTTAACTGAGATCCAGGCACAAACGCAACTCCATTTTTGGGCTCTTTATCCAGTGCCGGGTATTACACTATTATGTATAGTGAAGGTAAATGGTGGTTATGCTGTGTTCGACAATGTAAATATAAATTATAGTCTATAATGGATTTCAGGGTTCCTGACTTTTTAAAGTATATATATGCCTGTAAGGAAGCGTAATTTAATAACTGAGTTTATGCAAATCCCTATGAAGCCCCGCCCGCCGCCTGACCAGAAATGCCCCTTTGCTTAGTATTACTAGGAATGGGGGTGGGGCTTGATGACGCAAATTACATTATCAAGCCCCATCCTGCCCCTAGTAACACTGGGCCTGATTCAGAATTACGTTTGAAATGCGTATGGAAATTAGGAATGCAAACGTGCACAGAAAATAATAGGAACACCCACTATTAAATTAGGTCCCTGCACATTTTAAGCGTGTACATTTTCTGTGCATGAGTTAGGTACGGAAATTGCGTAGCTTTGTTGACTATGTAATTTGCACATGATGCTGAGCTGTCTATTATTGCTATTTAATTTAATTCAATGTTTTTAAATTTCATACCTTACATTATGATGGGACCAATTACTTAATGTATAACTATGTAGTGTCAGTTATAAAAAAAAAATAAAAAAAAAATATATATATTATTAATCATGTTAAA
>WWET01008802.1:10656-23920 GCA_011038615.1 Limnodynastes dumerilii
AGAGGGCAAGCTGCTATTATTAGGAGAAAACCCACTCCCAACTGCAAAAACCAATAGAAACAAAAAATAGCGCTAAAACCCACTATGCAAAACGATTTATTAGTTAAAAAGCTGAAGTATCTAAAATAACACTGTTAAAACAGATAGCCCAAAACAAGATTCAATAGACACACTTTAAGATACAATGTATCCAAGATGCACTTGAATGTAAATATGGTAGCGGTAATCAAACAGCTTAGGAAGTAAATAGTAAGAACACAGAAACAGTCCTTATATATATAGTAGTCCCAAGGTATAATGTGGGTAATAACTGAAGTTCCTCTGATGTAATAGTAGGGATAATAGATGACAATATTCCCTTAAAATACTTATTTCTTAGTTGGAGGAACACAGTTAGACTGTATAGTTACAGCTGTGGAACCGATATGAACGGCAGCAAGTTAGAAATAAAAGTGTGTGTTAGTTATAGAGCACTCACGGAGAATTGCCAGATGGATCGTAGCATTTGTGTCGGCTTGTTGGAAACAGTCTCACAGGTAAACGGTCCTGGCAGCTACACGTGCCGACGGCGTCCCACCGGCTCGCTAGTATGGTGTCACTGTTTCTCCTCCCGCAGTTCACAGTGAAAGAAGAAAATCATCCAGTGTAAACGAAGAGAGGAAATAGAGTCCAAACAAGATCTAGTGCCGCATAGACTGACTTTTTGAGCTGTTTTATTGAAGAGATCAACACTATGGCATCTCCCTTATAAATTGGCAGGGGCTAGAATAAAACCTCAGCTTGAAATCTGCCTCTTACGCGTTTCTTCGTCTAGTATGACAATTTCATCATAGCGCCATTGAGATTTTTTTTCTATTGTTTTTTCAGTACCCATACAGAGCTGACTTACATACATACATTGCGTATGTAAATCAGTTCACCTTCTTAGCTCTGGATCTAGCCGATAATGAGGATACTTCAATGACACTTAATAGAGAGATGGGCATAAATAGATACACATCATTATTTGGGTTTGTAACTATTATTCTTCTCACTATCAGGTTCATAGTATCAGTGGTCTTCAGTTTACAATTCTGAAGAAAGTAATAAACAAATCTGCATAAAATCACTGCAGTACTGCTATATTTATAGAGCATGTGTAAAGTTTCCTGGATTAAACAGAAAAGACTAAATATAACATTAAGAAAAGTGATGGTGGACTAGGGACACTTACATATGTTCTGCTATGTGGCCATCAGAATACTAAGATGCAAAAATTTAATTGGTTGGGGCCTATGGTGCCAAATGGTGTTTACTTTCAATTTTCAATTAGATAAACCTATTTTTTGACATAAATTCCAGGTGCAGGTTATATCAATTAAAAACAATTATATAAATTTCTCATCATGTGTAAAAAATCATCATGTTTACTAGCTCCCTCCCCCATTACCCATGTGCCTCCAGTACCCCCATCATGTGCCTCCAGCCTCCCCCAGTACTTCCACCATGTGCCTCCAGCCCACCCCAGTACTCCCATCATATGCCTCCAGCCCCCCCCTCCAGTACTCCCATCATATACCTCCAGCACCTCCCCCCTATACTCACATCATGTGCCTCCAGCAGCCTCCTCCAGTACTCCCATTATGTGCCTTCAGTCTCCCCCAGTACTCCCATCATGTGCCTTCAGCATCCCCCAGTACTCCCAACATAGGCCTCCAGACTCTAGCTTCCCCCCCAGGTTTTCTTAACTTACCTGTGTCCTCCATGAGTGACTGCGGCTAGAATTGAAGTCCTGAGGTGGCAGAGACTTGCGAGGGACATGAAGTCCCACAGTGGCCGAGACTTGCAAGGGAAATTAAATCCCACGATCACAGAGAAGCCTGTGACCGTAGGTGTTCTAGCAACCAGGCAACCCCTATTTTAAAAGCATCCAGCCGCAGTCTGACTTCAGACCAGAGCTGCACTAGGCAACACTATCTCTTAGCCATAGGTGGCATCGCCGGGCTGCACCCCCCTTTGGCTGGCGCCCCTGGCGTGTGCCATCCTGGCCAAGGGGTAGATACGCCTCTGGTTTTAAGCACATTCTCCAACTGTCAAATGGTTCATGTATTTACTCACTGATTATGTCCTTCCTGTCTCAAATTCAAAGAGTTTGTCTTACGTAATATGATGGCGCTGTATAACAACTTCTTAATGAATATTTGTTTGTTAATTAATTAACTTACTCATTATTTTAGCACATTATCAATTTTTGGTGAAAACCAATAAATACTGAAAGGTGACAGGTGCTTCAGGACTCCCTCAGAACAGGTTTTATTTTTACTGGAGTCTCTAAAATGTTTATTTTACAGGAAGCTTAATATATATATAAATATCATAGGCAACAAATCGGAAGGAGGGAAGGCAAGGAAATGAATCGCCTACCAAATGTTAAGGGGACATCGACCACAGAAGACCACTGAAATTCATACAGACTCATCAGTAATCTGAGGGTAAGCAATAGATAAGTATACAGGCTTGCCGACTGAGTACTGATAAGTCTGCAATGTCCCGTATGATTCCCCCTTCTCCTAATACATGTACTGAAGCATAATATAGATTCCTACATAACATTTACCAAAAATAAAACAGACAGCTTATACTGTAGATGGTCAACAATGAGTACGACAGAAAAGTTAAGTGAACTGTTTTTTTTGTTTAATAGGAGTCTTTAAACTTTAATTCTATCTATCTATCTATCTATCTATCTATCTATCTATCTATCTATCTATCTATCTATATCTATCTATCTATCTATCTATCTATCTATCTATCTATCTATCTATCTATCTATCCTTCTGTAAAATACCTTAAAACAACAGAGTGGAGGAGGGGCAAAACAAAAACAATCTATTGCCCTTCTGTCCACCACCTTAAAATGTTCTGATGTCTCTGCTCCTAACCTAAAAATTTTATAGGAACCTATGTATTTTCCAAATACCAGATATTCATCCGCTTCATTCCTTAGTCTGATGGTTTATTTAAGCCATAAATGAGACATATATTGGATGACAGAGGGGATTATTTGTTATCTATATTATAATAACTATAAAAGGTTGAACTTTGCTACTACTAAGAAGGGGAAATATACACAATTACAAAATAAGTGATGTATAAGCAGAACTATAATTATTGTAAACTCTTTTCCCCTTCTAAAAAGATTTTACAGTTGGCCAAATAATGAGAACACAAGTCCAGGACATCCTTCCTGTTGTCCTTCTGTCTCTATTGGCTTAGTCTCAATCCCATGAGGCTGGACATCAGGGGATCAGAATCTATTTGAAGACCTCTGATTTCGAGAAGCTATACACATGTTCTCTGACTCATGGAATGATACCTCCCATGATCATTTATTAATTATATGACTTTTTCAGGCACAAATGTCGTTATTGGGTCATAATTATGTGACACACACTTCAGATATGCAGCCTACATTAGTACACCCTCATCCTTATTTGTAGGAGAGGAAAAGGAGAACCAAGATGGATACCAAAAGGTGAGGGAAGGCGAAAATATGGAAGTGGGATGCAGACCAGATTGTAAGGAACCAACCGGTGACAAACAACACTGAACACACGGACCAGGGCTCGCACACATGCAGACATACAGTGGTGCTCCCGAAAGGTTAACACAAACAGACACTCCGGGAGAAGCAAGGAACAATAGGGAGGTAAATACACTAAGGAGAGAGAACCTGGGTGAGATACACTGGAAGTAACAGAGGCAGGAACAAGGTAAGGTATAAGGGCAAACACCGGTCAATTCACTAGGCAAGAGCACTAGGCAAACAAATAGCAGATCACAGCACTGACAAGGCAGAAACTATAACTGGAGCCAGAGGGAAGGAGAAGAGGATTTATATAGAGGCTGCTGATCACTGATTGGTTGGCAGCCAGGGTGAAAGAAAGAGATAGGATGTTTCCCCAGGCTCCAGGTGAAACATCCAATGAGGAGTTACAGACAGGACGTGGTTCGCGCGCCTACCCGCGGCTAGCATCCACGTGGCTTTGTTTACATGTCGCACGCGACATGTGCAGGAGCGCCCGGCGGGGGAAACAGCGCGTGTCTGGAGGCAGAAGGTAAGCGCCGTACATGCCATTCTAGCAACGGTATGTAACAAAATCTGCATGTTCTTTCTACTCATCAGCAGGTAGACATCTTTGACTTTAATACTTTGATTTAATATTAACTTAAAGTGAAAATAGACACATGCTTTGGGCAGTCCTGTTTGTTGTGAGGAAGCTTATAATCTATGGACTATATCCTAACTTACACAATGATATTTTTTGTCTCTCTGTGAGCAGGAGCTTACAGTTGCCAGGGAAACAGGTAGCCAATCGTGAGACAGCCTCCACCCCATTCAGCAACAGGCAGCCTCGTTATTGGCTGCCTCTTTCTTTGTTACAACGTCTGGAACTGCCCCTGGCAAATGTAAGAAGATCCCTTTCCTGTCTCTGCAGGCCGGACTACTGACTACTGTCTCCTCACTGTCATCAGGTACAAGTATGTGTGTGCGTGTAGTGCAGTGTGTGTGAGTGAGTGTAATGCATGCATATAATGTGTGGGTCAGTGTAATGCATGCATGTATGTATGTTATGCAATGTGTGGAAGAGTGTAATGCATGCATGTTATGTTGGGGAGGGGGTAATGTGTGGTTATAGTATGTGAGGGGGAGGGGGTAATGTGTGGTTATAGTATGGAAGGGGTAATGTGTGGTTATAGTATGTGATGAGGGGGTAATGTGTGGTTATAGTATGTGAGGGGGGGTAATGTGTGGTTATATTATGTGAGGGGGAAGGGTAATGTATGGTTATAGTATGTGGGTGGAAGGGGGTAATGTGTGGTTATAGTATGTGAGGGGGAGGGAGTAATGTGTTCGCAAATTTCTTAATTAAAAGGTGATAACTCCAGTAAGTGTAAGGTATGTATGTGTTTAATGCATGTATGTATGTTTTGTGTGTATGTAATGCATGCATGTATGTATGCTGTGTGTATATGTAATGTGTATGTGTGCCAAGCCTGGCATAGAGAAAATGGTAGTGACCACATATAGGGGGATAACAATGTGCAAATACATAAAGAATTTCTAAAAAACAGAGAGTAAGGCATAGAGAGTACAGCCACAGACTGTACTGCACCAACAAAATCATACCCTGACAGTGGAAACTAAAGAGACTATGAACCTGAAATAGTATCAGTATAACCAAATACTTGGTAAAGCAGACAATAAATATATTGAAAAGTAAACCACAACAATCTGTCATACCAAAAAGGGAAGGGTCAAAATCTTGACTCAACACCCTTAACACCAAAAATCCACATAAACTGTGTAATCACTCTATAGCGAACCAATGAGCACAAGAATTGAATACGGAGTAAATGATGGACAACAGAAAAAAGATACAGTAAAAGTTTAGGACCTAAAAACCAGGAGTTACAAAAAGCAGTTTAATGGTAACAATAAGTTCAGGCCGTTAGGAGCCACTGTTTGTAGTTTGAAGATCCATGAACGTTCGCATCTTAAGAGGAGATTTTCCCTGTCCTTCCCTCTCGGGGGGATCGGGATATGATCAATGCTCATCCAATGTCCTTTTGGTTTTCCAATGGCAGGCCACAGGTTGGTCATTCTCTTTACCCAAGAGTGCTGCCTTAATAGCGGAACGATGTAGGGCCAGTCTTTCTTTGACTTTTCTTATAGTTTTCCCTCAATAGAGCAAATTGCAGGGACAACAAATCACATAGACAATGAATTTGCTGTTACAGGTAATCACATGTCTTATTTGAAATTTTTGTTGTGTTAATGGGTGTACAAAGTATTGTCCAGTGTCAACCTGCGCACAGTCTACACAACCCATGCATTTGTAGCAGCCATTCTTTTTTGAAAGAAAGGAACTGCTCAATGGCTTATTGATAGAACGAATGTCATTTTTACATAATAGGTCCCGTAGGCTGCGGCCTCTGGTATGGCTCGGTAGCAAGGTTTTAGACTGTAACATAGGCAGAGCTGGATCTGTTGACACAATAGGCCAGAGTGATCTCATCGCTCTGTTGTGAAAGAAGCTCAGGTGGTTGAACCTAGTCACCCAAGTAATTTTATTGGTCAATGAGTTAGAAGGCTTTTGTAGTAGTAGGTTCTCACGGGGAACGGCATCTACTTTTTTTCTGGCCTTGGTAAGGTCTTTCCAATGGTAGCCGCAGTCCGAGAACTTGTCCATCTGTAGAGCTGCTGTTGCAGGATCGCTATTAATTCTTTTCACTCTGATCATCTGGGCATAGGGCAAACCCTTTTTCAATGCCGGTGGGTGGTGGCTTGTGGCATGGAGTGTTGTATTTCTGTCAGTTGCTTTATGGAACAGAGTGGTGGACAAAGTCCCCTCCATAAGCGTGATGCATACATCCAAAAAGTGTATTTGGTTGCTACTGATTTCATGAGTGAACTTGATGGTGGAATCCTGGGAATTCGCTGCGGTCATCATGGTGATAAAGTCAGCCTCACTGCCGGTCCAAAGCATCAGAATGTCATCAATATACCGTGTAAATAAAAGGATATGTTGGTTATAGCACGGATTGTTAAAAAAAAAAGCATATTTTCTACATGGAACATGAAAGCATTGGCTTACGACGGGGCCACATTGAACCCCATCGCACAGCCTTGCTTCTGTAAATAGATGTTACTGTCAAAACTGAAAAAATTGCATCTCAGTACCATAGAGTTGGACTGAAGGTCCCGTGTAGGAAGAGCTGCCAGAAATTAGGTTGATGGTGGCCTTTATCACTTCCTCGTGAGGGATGCTGGTATACAGGCTGCACACATCTATTGTACAAAGAAAACAGTCCCTAAGAATGTTGGTGATTTGTTGTAGCATATTCAAGACATGAGTTGTGTCCTTGAGATAAGTACGTTGTTGTTGAACAACTGGCTATAGGTACAGATCAAGGTATTTGGATATGGACTGTAACAAAGAGCCCCTGGCCGATATTATCGGTCTCCCTGGTGGCTTACTCAGGTTTTTGTGAACCTTAGGGAGGGTGTATAGGATAGGCATGATGGGGTGTGACACATGTAGAGCTTCCTTGGTTGAAGCTGGAATGATCCCATTACGTACGGCATTGTGAAGAATATCTGTAATCTGTTTCTGATACAGTGATGTGGGGTTAAGGCAAAGTTTTTAATAGACCAATTGGTCCTGGAGCTGAGAGTAAATTTCACCGCAATAATCCTGCATGCGCTGGATAACAATAGAACCCCCCTTATCAGCCGGACGTATCACAATCCTGTTATCAGGGCCTAATCTATAACCTCTCTGATAGACACTTGTCAGTACATGACATTGAGGTACTCAATCTCGGCCTCTCCTTTGTGCCTACTAACTTTTTCAACAGCTTTCAGGCTAAGATCGAACAGCATAAACTGTCAAGATCATTAAGTCTCAAAGAATTTTTTTGGGAACCACAACAATACACAGGATGTGGTCCCTGATGTTATGCCCGTCAGTAGCCCCATCCTCCACCCCAAATCACACTTTGACCCACCTTCCACCAATGCGTCCCTTAAAAGTTTTGCTCATCTATTGGATGACGGTATCCATAAAGCAGCTCTACATATCCCACACACAAAACCTAATTTAACGGCAGCTCGGAGAAAAGCTCTGTCCTCATTAAAAGATGACAACAGGATTGTGATAGATCCGGCTGATAAGGGGGGGTTCTATTGTTATCCAGCGCACGTAGGATTATTGCGCTGAAATTTACTCTCAGCTCCAGGACCAATTGGTCTATGAAAAACTTTGCCTTAACCCCACATCACTGTATCAGAAACAGATTACAGATATTCTTGATAATGCCGTACGTAATGGGATCATTCCAGCTTCAACCAAGGAAGTTCTACATGTGTCACACCCCATCATGCCTATCCTCTACACCCTCCCTAAGGTTCACAATAACCTGAGTAAGCCACCAGGGAGACCGATAATATCGGCCAGGGGCTCTTTGTTACAGCCCATATCCAAATACCTTGATCTGTACCTACAGCCAGTTGTTCAACAACAACGTACTTATCTAAAGGACACAACTCATCTCTTGAAATTAAGCTTATTTTCTACATGGAACATGAAAGCATTGGCGTACGACGGGGCCACATTGGACCCCATCGTACAGCCTTGCTTCTGTAAATAGATGTTACCGTCTAAACTGAAAAAATTCCATCTCAGTACCATAGACAAAAGTTGCTTAAAGAGTTGGACTGAAGGTCGCATGTAGGAAGAGCTGCCAGAAATTAGGTTGATGGTGGCCTGTACCCCTTCCTCATGAGGGATGCTGGTATACAGGCTGCACACATCTATTGTACAAAGAAAACAGTCCTTAGGAATGTTGGTGATTTGTTGTAGCTACAATAAATCACCAACAGCTATACACCAATAGCCTACTTTCCTGTTGGCCCCGCCTAGAGTTGATTTGGTCCCACCCACATGAGGCCACTTCCTGAATTTTTTATTAGGGCCACTTTATTTTCCCAATCTGCCCCTGGTGAAATCTATGCCTTATTTAGGCTTCTGAGCCATTCCCATTTTATGTGAGAATGGCTGAAAAATTTTAAGGGAAAGTCCACTGATCTTCTTGTACACACAGAAGTGTGAAAAGCTAAAATTCAGCAAAAGAAGCATAGGTCTGGAACAGGGCCAATGATTTCACCTATGATCAAAAGGGGGATTAGTCATCTTATTTTCTATTCTTCCATGTGCAATATACTTTAATCATTTAAAGTTTAATTGGCAATTGTTTACATTAGCAAAAATTATTTAAAACGCAAAACATCTAAAAACTGTAAAAATGCTATTAGGCGTGGTATTATTGTGTGTGTGTGAGAGAGAGTGGGGGGCATTTATATGTGTGACAGCAAGTGTGTGTTTCTGTGTATGTGTGTGTGTGTGTGTGTGTGTATCAGTGTTAGTTATGGTCTATGCTTCTCTTCTGTACTGTATACTGCAGGGTTAGAGTGCTGTCCCAGGATTCAAGTCCCGATGTGACTGTTGCACAGGAGAAAAGAGTAAGCTTGTTGTCACAATCAGGATCCAGGATAATGTAGGTTCATATATTCCATTGGGGGCCATTTAAAACTGTATTTCTGTGGGAAAGGTAATCTATTTCTAATTTATTATAGTATGCTTATCATTTATGTTATTTTTTGTATGTGTATGTGTGATAGCAGTTATGGAGGGGGTACGCGTGCAATAAATACTTTAGCGCACCATACATACTTTAGCGCAACATAAAGACTTTAGCCTAGGGTGGCTGACACCCTTAATCGAGCCCTGCAAATAGGTACAAATATGTTTTGCCTCCACTTTGCTTTGTTAATAGCTCTTAGCACTTGTATAAGTGGAAGGTGGCACAGTGTGCGAAGGTACTATGAGCCTGATTCACAACAACACAACCTGCCGTAGTTACGGTGGGCGAATGCATAAGAACGGCATATTTGCTGTTCTGCACATGAGCCAGGCAGATGTTGCCCGGCATAATCCATGGCTCCGGATATGGACGAAGGGGCGGTCAACTCCCTAACTTGCTGTAGTTACGGAAGCTAGGTGGGGGGAGGGAGGGTAATTAGGAAGGGAGGGCTGGGGTTCACAGATTACGCTCCTGTGTGAGCGTAGTTACACACAGTTATGCCAGCTGAAGTTAGGGTAGCCTTCAGTGGATTGGATTGGTGGATTGCTGCAGAGACGGTTGTCCTCTGACAGAGTGACCATTAGGTTCTTGATCATCTCCCTGACTAGGGCCCTTTTCCCCTGATTGTTCAGTTTAGATGGCCGGTCAGATCTAGGAAGAGTCCTGGTGTTTCCAAACTTCTACCATTTATGGATAATGGAGGCCACTATGCTCATTGGGATCTTCAAAACAACAGATTTTTTTTGAACCCTTCCCCAGATTTGTGCCTTGAGGCAACTCTGTCTTGGAGGTCTACAGACATGCTTGGTTTGTGCTCTGATGTGCAATGTCAAGTGTGGGACAGAATTTACCACAGGTGGACTCCAATTAAGCTGTAGGAACATCTCAAGGATTATCAGTGGAAACAGAATGCACCTGAGCTCATGGCAAAGGCTGTGAATACTTATGTACATGTGATTTTTTTTTTTGTGTTTTGGATTTTTTATAAATTTGCAAAAATCTCCCCAAAATTTTTGTCACGTTGTCATTATAGGATATTTTGAGGGAAAAAATTAATTTATTTTGGAATAAGGCTGTAAAATAACAAAATGTGGAAAAAGTGAAGCGCTGTGAATACTTTTAGCCCCTAGACCACTAGGGTGTATATAGTGCATTAGCCCCTAGACCACCAGGGTGTATAAAAGAAGTACAGCTCTGCACTGGGAATCTAGACTATAAACTAAGGTACTAACAGCTCCCCTGGATGATGTGCATGGTGGCAAGGTAACACTGTTTTTCTTAATATCCCGGACACCTGGAGAAGAGAACGCATTTCACGGAGCTGCCGGGTGGCACTAGGTGAACATATCATCTCCTGTGGTTGGCCAGTAGGTGACACTCCTGTAAAGGTAAGTATAGTAATTACAAGTAACCCTTCAACTAGGGAGTGAAGTTACGCACTTCCTTCCAGTAAGGCGCTCAAATATTCCCTGCCCTATAATTTATCTTTCTGTTTCAGGTGAACAAATGTCTGAACCCTCTGCCAGGAGGTTGTTACCAGTCACGTGTCACCCATTTGGAGCTACAGGATCAGGTAGGAACCACTGGGTTGAGGGGGTGTGTTCTGTTCTGCTTATAGTCCATGGCGCCGTGGTACCCATGCATTACATAAATACAGCAAGCGCTTTACAAATTCCCACTAAAAGTGTTCATAATGCAGCTTGTCACGAGAGAGAGAGAGAGAGAGAGAGAGAGAGAGAGAATTATACTCAAGGGAGATGTGACCACCTACACTGAAACATTACGCTAGAGACACCAAGTCTAGATTAAGGGCCATAAATGCAGAACAGGCATACAGTGTGCTCTGTGGGAGTTCACAGATGCAAATGCACCACATCAGTGTGATAACAAAGTCCTTCTTTTATTCCCGCTGCATAGCCCTTGCAGGTATTTTTTACCTAGTGGCATGGATCATGTTGGAAAGTCTGTAGTTGTGGTGTTGGCTGTATCGTTGCCAAATTATTGTCATCATAGTAATTGGAGTCGCAGCAAATAGAGATTTCAATCTTAAAACTAAGAGTGAGCTTGTGTTCTTAAAACAGGTTAGCAGTTCCAAACTTAAATGCGCTTTCTGTACAGTAAAGTTCAGAAAGTTCTCAAACAGGAGAATAGTGCGCACCCATGGCACTCCTCTCTCACGTACGGAATTTAGGTGACTTCCGTGTCCAGAAGCCTGCCCTAACTTTTTTGCATGCAGAGCAATACAACGCACAGTGATGCCCATACTTTGCAATTTAAATGCATCCCTTGCCTACACTGCGTGTAATCAAATGCACAACGGGCTGTCATGACCCAATATACAGTGCGCTGAACAGTTCCATACTTTCAGACTTTCGATGTCTAGCGCATGCATATGCAGTACGATTACAAAGCCCAATTTCCATAAATTAACTCTTTATTAATTCTGGATCCAGTCCTGCAAGTTTATGCTTCAAACTGAATGTGATGCCTTCAAGTACAGCCTGGCCTGCACTAAAAAGCCTCTTTTCCAGCAAGATATTGCTAGATTATTGTGCTAACTGTATGGACCAAGTTTGTCTTTAGCTCTGGATTCTTTTCCACGTTGTTGTCCTGACTCCATCTTGGAATCACCTGTTACCAAGTTAGCCTTTTGTCCGACTACATCTTGGAATCTCCTGTTATCAAGTCTTTAAATTGAGACAAAGGGGTAGATCCAGACCTAAGTGCTTGTTACATTTCATAGCGTATTTACACTAGCGTATTTTCTATGCACTTCCCTAGACACTCCCCTCGCTCGTGCGTACTTTGGCTGTTTTACATTTCCCAAACTCTACCTTAACTTTTCAAAGCATAAGTACGGACGTACATAATGGTTTCACGTACGTAACGCCCTATCCCAGCCCATACTGTACAATTTAAATGCCTCCCTCCGTCTCCAAAGTGTAGTTATGGGTGTCGCATGGATGACCCACCCCTTCGATCGTGTTGTGCTGATGGTACATACGTTCAGAGTTACGTGGCATAACATCTGCCACACGCATGCACAGTACATACAAATAGGTGATTTTACATCAGCGGCTAGTGTAAAAACGCTAGCATACTTAGGTCTGAATCTACCCCAAAGAAATTACAATGCAATACACAGTCAGCTTGCAAATGAATACAGAAAAAAATGTTAACTGCTGCCTCCTTCTTTGCAATCTTTCTCGGTGCCGTATTTGTAGTATGTTTTGTTTCAAAAAAGGGAATTGGAAATTAAACAACTGCTACATCCTGGACTGGTGTATCCTGTTTCGCCTCTAGGGGCAGACCTCGACTAGTTATTCTTATTTGTGAAAATTACCATGAACCGCCTGTAGAGGTTGCTGTTTGATTCTTGTTGGTCTAATGACAGGCTTGCGTGTTCTGATCTCCTACACCAGTTCTCTGGCATTAAATAACTCCTCCATCCACTCATTTGCTCTCCTACTTGTTCTCTCAGGTTACTTGTCTGTTTTGGTGTTATTGCTTTTTTTTCTTTTTGCCAATGTCTGTATTCTCATCCCTGCGTCTGGAATCTGTTACCTCTTACATGTATACCATGGCTGACAGCTCTAATTTTCATCCTTGTGTACTCATTCTGGAACCCGTTACCACATACTGGTATACCTTGCCTGATATCCGTTATCTCACACCAGTGTATTTACCTGGAATCTGCTACCATATACTTTTGTATAGTCACCTTCTGCTATTTATACAGAGTGATCTTGCTCTGGTACTCTGCTTCCTGCAATAAAACTTTACATCTTATATTGGTCTCCTCTGAGCCTTGCATCACACCCTAGGTAATCATTACAGAAACATAGAAAGTGACGGCAGATAAGATCCACATGGCCAGGGCTGGCGGAACCCGGTAAGCGGGGTAAGCGCGGAAGGGGGGTGCCCCGCTGCCATAGGCGTCAGATGTGGCACTATGGAGACCGGCAGGCAGCTCATACAGGAGGTACCTGCATGAGCTGCCGCAGCAGTTACATAGAGCGGCTGATGTCACTTCCTGCATGAGCTGCCGCAGCAGGTACATCGAGCGGCTGATATCGCT
>WWET01008803.1:0-26358 GCA_011038615.1 Limnodynastes dumerilii
TACACGCTGCTGCCATATGCAGCGTGTAACAGTTTCTATGTTCGAGCGCCTCACTGGAAGGAAGTGCATGACTTTACTCCCTTGTTGCAGGGTTACTTGTATTTACTCTGGCCTTGGGCGGGGACTGAGCATAGACCTCACTAAACTACTCACGTCTGGAACCAATCTTACCCACCTCTGGTGGGGGCCAAACTGTATCTAGAACTAGTGTGATACTCACTGTGGATGATGGGTCTCGCCTCCTCCCGACTCAGATCCTGCATGGGAAGCACAAGCAGTCTGGACTAATAACCTTACCCCATACGGGGTCTAAACCTCACTACCTAACTAAATGTAACTCCCAATGGGGAAACAACACTACTAAATACAAAAAAAACTTGACTGTCAGCCAGACCTAATATCTTATACATCACCAGTGAAGTAGGAAACTGAGTACTTAGCCTCCCATGCGTCACCCATCTGCTGTAGAAACAGAGGGGGTGATTCAGAGATGCGATTGCAAAAAGATCGCAAATATACGCACCTTAGTTAAGATCTTACCAGGTTACAGCCCACTGCATAAACAGTCACTCCCCTTGCAAACAGCGGTGGATCTTAAAGTTAGACCACCATTGACTAACCCTAACTCTGCGCTGTCATTTGAGATCTTAAGTGAAGTAGTAGCGTTTATTTGCGATCCTAAGTGTCAGCCCGCGCCCACTTTCCCTCATCTCCCTGCCTCCCCCCACTCATTTTTATGCAAATCCTTCAGATCTTAAACTTTCGCAGCACTTAAGATCTTAAGTGCTTGCGATTGATTCAAAGTTGCGCTCTTAGCGAATTTACGCTCCTAACCTCTACGTAGACGGCGTTGCACTATTACTACGCATGCGCAGTTATGCGAATTTTCTAAGATCCTAAATATACGCTCCTAAGTTGCGTGAAAATCGTATCTCTGAATCAGCCCCAGAGTATGATGTGTTCACCTTGTGCCACTGGGCAACTCCATGAAGCACATACTCCTCTGTAGGCGTCCGGAATACCTGACACAGTTTTAACTCACCACCATGCACTTCCTTTACGGAAGCTGTCAATGTCTCATTTGATGAACTAAATGGCCAGCGCAAAGCTGCACTTCTCTAAAGCACCATGGTGGTCTAGGGGTTTATTGCCAAAATAGGGGGGAGGGAGGTTTCTCTCTGGCTCCTCTTATACAATGCCTGGGAGTGGGGAGGGTCCCTCTGGGCCCTGGATGCTCATTGCCTGGGGGTGTGGAGGGTATCTCTTCAGGCACCTACCTGAGAATAAGTAGGGGGGTAAACAGCTCCCTGGTGGTCCAGTGGGGGGTGGTATGAACTGCTCCATGGTGGTCCAGTGGGTCAGGGGGGTGAACGGCTCCATGGTGGTCCAGTGGGGGTAGGGAAAAGAGTTTAGGGCACAGTCACTGATAAGGATCATAGCCCGTTAGGAAGGGAAAGGTGGAACAGGAGGAAGCCTCCTCCTCTGACTCCTGCCAACAACCCAGGGGCTGGGGAGCTCTTTTGCAAGCCCCTGGGCGGCAGACCTGCAATCATTTTCTGCCTGTGGGTCTTCTCCCTGCGGCCGCGGAGCTTCCAACTGATCTTCTCCACTGCCTGTAACCTGGATCCGGTGGATCCGCACAACTGACTTGTGCTCCGGCTATAAGAGATGGCTGGGGGCAGAGCTAGTGATCCTTTGGTGGCTGGCGGATCCTTTCAAACCTGCCGGGGCACCACAGAGAAGCAGAGCATCTACCCCAGACTGTCGCTGCTCGCTGTACCCAGGTAAGTACTCCACAAATACATTTGTATTTTGGGCCAAGGTAAATGTAAGAGGCTTGTAACATACCACCACTGTACTCCTGTCTATGTGATTCACAATACTTGACTTCACCATATCACAAGACTCTGGGGCTAGATTTATTAAACTGCAGTGGAGAACTGCAGATGTTGCACATAGAATCCAAGGGGATTCTAGCTCTCACTTTCTTGTTGCACACTAAAGAATGTCAGCTAGAATCTGATTGGTTGCTATGGGCGACATTTCCATGTTTCCTTTTCCGCAGTTTAGTAAATCTAGCCCTTGAGTTGACTTATACTTTATGAATGCTATAATATGTAGTGGAATGTTATAATAAATCTTTGGTACCAATTTCCAATCCAGAAACTCATTAATGAATGAAGTTAATCTTTGTTCAAGATTTGACTACAGATTGGACAAGCTTCAGTGGTAGGGTTTATTTTTATGCTTTATCCTCTTACATGTAATAACACTTATAACTCTGGACCGGAAACAGACCTCTGTATAAGGATAATTTTCTGCAGAGTTCAAAAAAACATTTTGTTTCAATGCATGCGAGAATGCAATACATAGGAGTATATAAGTTTCGTGACCATATGACGGTGGGAGGGTAAAATTTGGGATGACTAAACGTATAATATAAGCAGCACATGACATGTTGTCATTATATTATATTCTTATTTATCTATGAACTGAGTTCAAACATGCCCAAACTGAAAATAATCAGCTCCATAATCCCCTGCACTGTCTTTCTTTGCCCCTTTTGGATGCAAAGTGGTATAGGCCTAGACTGCACATGAATATGGCTACCCTCTAGTGTGTATTTATCTGTATAAACAAGCTGGGTACATGCTAGTCCAATCCTCTTCAAATCTAATTTGAGACCAGACTTTATACATGATCCTACAGCAATCCATGATACAGACATGTCCAATTTTACAGAAGACCTCCAATCTGCATCTGCTGAAAGGATCCTGTCACGTACACACTTCGGGGCTGATTCAGAGATGCGATTTCCACGGCACTTAGGTGCGTATATTTAAGATCCTAGAAAATTCGCAAAACTGCGCATGCGTAGTAATAGTGCAACGCCGTTAGCGTAGCGGTTAGGAGCGTAAGTTCGCTAAGATCGTAGGTCTGAATCGCACGCAAGCACTTAAGATCTTAAGTGCAGCGAATCTTTAAGATCTTAAGGATTTGCATGGAAATGGGCGGGGGGAGGCAGGGAAATGAGGGAAAGTGGGCGCGGGCTGACACTTAGGATCTTAAATGAACGCTACCACGTCACTTAAGATCCCAACTGACAGCGTATAGTTAAGGCAATTCAATGGTGGTCTAAGTTTAAGATCCACCGCTGTTTGCAAGGGGAGTGTCTGGTTTTGCAGTGGGCTGGAACCTGCTAGGATCTTAACATTAGATGCGTATATTTGCGATCTTTTCGCAATCGCATCTCTGAATCAGCCCCTTCATTCTTTATCAGATTGCCTATCACACACATATTTACATAATAATGGGTAGAGTTACGTGGTGCATTACCAAAAAAATCATGAAAAGAAATAGAATCATTGCAATTTGATGTCATTTGGGTCTTGTGCATAGTTTCCGTTCTGGTGTGCTTTCGCTGCCTGCCACACTGTACAATCACTTGTCTCTCTTGTTTGGGTCAATAAGAGTATTCATAAAGTGCCGGATAACTCGTAATTATTACTTAGACATAATATATATGACCCCTTTTTTGTGTAGACCTATTTATTTTTACGTTGTGAGTCCCTGGTCCAAACGGCTGCTTTTAGAAAAAGAGACAGCCAAAAGTTCCTTTTTGGCTGTCTCTATTTCGAATGGAAGCTGTTTTATATATATTTTTTTAATGATTGACTGAGTGTGCCGATTGGCAAACTCAGCCATTCATTTTCGTCGTAGACCCTCTGCAGATGACAGCTCCAGAGAGGTGAACAACCTCTCCGGGGACTTTTAGTGTTAGGGTGGGTTAGGGTTAGGTCACCAGTTCAAATCTCTGCTCAGCCAGCTGCCCCAGCTGATCAAACCTTTTCCTAAGACTAACAAGCCGGGAATAGATTCCTCCTACTACTTTGCATGTGACTACGGTTCATGAAACCCAAAGATACCCTTTCACTACAGGGAGCCACCTTTGGCGCAGAGGCAGAGCACCCACCGCAGGTCACCGGTTCAAATCCCAGCTTAAGCAGCCGCCCTGGTCGTGCAAACCTTTTCCCAAGACCAACAAGCAAGGAATAGGTTCCTCCTACTATTTTGCATTGAGTCGCCATGTGACTACAGTCCATGAGACCTAAAGTTCGGAACTGGCTGGGAGAGAACGGCCCTATCTAAATAGGGCTGTTCGAAGTGGTGACCCACACCCTTATATTTACCAAACTCATAATTAAAAGTTAACTCCAGACATGTAAATTAAACAGTGGTAGGACTGGGGGAAATGCAGAGGAAAGAAAAAAAAACAAAAAACGCACACACTGAAATGATTTAGATGTGTATAATAAGGAGAACAGAAGGCAAGCACATTTAGTTAAGGGGCACACCCAGAATATACTTCATGAATTAAAACATAACTTTTATTAGATATGTGTTTAAATAAACATGTCTGAATTGTTAAAAGTTAATAAGTTAATAAAATGGAAGATAGGAGAAAAAGTGCACCGAGAAAAAATTGTTAGTGTCTGCACCAATAACCCCCTGCTGTTATTATGGTGTGAATCACCACTATTAAGTGTTTTAGAGACAAAATGAACACTATAGTGTCAAATGTACAAATAGTATTTGAATTAAATTAGTGAATGAAATAATATACTTTGTAACGGACTGGTTATTTTATTTCAATGTAAAAACAGGCTAGCAGGTTATATAGCCTGGATTGAATGTGCAGTGCAGCATAAAAGTGAAAAATATATGTGACCTTAAGTAAGATAAAAAGACAAATCTTTCCCAAAAGAAATGCTGGGGAGAGCCAAGAAATGTAAATATAAGTGCATACAAGCATATCGAAAGTCCTATGTCGGGTCCTCTGCTAGTTTGCGGCACTGCAGAAGTAACCACGGTGGATTTGCAAAGAAATAGGTCTATTTATATAAGAATGCATACAAGCATCTCAAATCTTAGGTCAAAAGTGTGGCCACTATAATTTCAGTATTTTTCATCTCATGCGGCGCTGCGTAGTGCAAGTCTGGTGTTTTAATAAAGAACCAGCAATTAAAGGAGCTGTATGAAAGTATAGTTTTTTAGACATAATAGTCTGCAGACAGCAAAACGCTACAGCAAGTTTCGCTGGTAGCTTTATCAAGGTGTTACTGATCTCGTGTCTGAGTCTCTCATTTATAAAAGTGAGGGAATTGTGTAAGTTTGATGGACAGGGTGAAACAACCAATCAAAAAGTGGGGGGTGGGGCATGTAAACAGGGTAGCCAATGAGAAAAATTCTTCATTTAAATGGCTGTAATGAATGAAACAAGGTTAAGAAATGATCTGTGTTGTGGAAGATCATAACATAAGCCGAAAAATTAGGGGAACAATTTATAAATGTCATTTATATATGGAAAAATGTATTTTGTTAGTGTGTATAAATGAAAAATAATAAAAAATTATGAAAAATGAAAAATATGAAATAAAAATTAAAATGAAAGGAACTGACTTGATTCATATTATGTTTGTACTGGAGATCAAGGAGTTTATGAAATTGAAAGACTTTGATTAGTTAAGGAAAATTAAAGAGATTCTTCATTCTATAGGTCTCAGATTGATGTTTTGAGTAGTGTGATTGATGATAACTGATTTAAACATATATATCCCTTTATGCGGGAACACAAAGGGTATAATTAGTAAGTTTTACATAGTGTAAATGACTGGTTCAAATAGTATAAATAGTTCAAATACAAACATCCTTTTATGGGGAAATGATAAAAGAGTACAGGATTCACAAACCCGTGCCTGTTTTTCCGAATATAGCTACTACGCATGCGTAGTAACTATTTTACGCTATCTACATA
Organism: Limnodynastes dumerilii; assembly: GCA_011038615.1. Taxonomy (NCBI): domain Eukaryota; kingdom Metazoa; phylum Chordata; class Amphibia; order Anura; family Limnodynastidae; genus Limnodynastes; species Limnodynastes dumerilii. The sequence continues at coordinate 5,816 of WWET01008803.1, forward strand.
GCGTTTTGTTATGTTGATTGCGTACATGCGGTACATGTACTGAGTGCAGGTTGAGGTTGAGATATTAGGAGAAAAAGGTTCTGTATCAGAGTTAGTTTCCATATCTTTGGTACTGTAAAATTTACAGAGTAACAATTTTTCTAGCAAAATGTCCAATCAAACCCTTTAAAGTTGCAGGTGGGGGAGAAGGATAAACCTTTGCTGAGGAGAGAAATTTGTGGTTCACTTAAGTTGTGATCAGAAAGATTTATTATACGCATTTGATCACTCAAAATTTGCAATGCCTGCTGTTCCTTGTGAAAAAACAATGATACCCTTAATTGTCTTTTCTTCTAGTTATTTTTTGATTTGTTATTTCCCCTTCTTGTCTTTCCATTTGTCTGCCTCCTGCATCTCTGGGCCCGGACCTGATGGGGGCCCGCCGATACTTACCTAGCTCTGTAGCAGCAGGTATCGGCGATACTTGCTGTTCAGAGCTATTTAGTAGCCGGGCCAATGAGCAGGAAAAATCTTCTCTGTGCACCGGCCTGCTGCGAAAGTGTGTCTGCCGGGCTCTACCCTTATGTGACGTCATCAATGATGTCACATAGGGTGGGGCCCCGCGACTGGGTCCCGGAACCAGTATGCAATGACGGCGGCCCTGTGCTCCTCTGCCAGTGCCCTGTCTTAAAAAACGTCTCTCATCTGTAAAAGGTGGTTGTGTACCACTAGCCTCAGGTTCACTATAAGAGGTTTCAAGTTCAGATGTTGAGTAAATAACATTTGTATTTTTGATTTTGGTTTTAGTGAGTCCTTCTTCCCATGTAAAAACCCTTCCATATTGATAGTCTTCTTTGTCTCGGCTAAACTTGTCCCTTTTCTTGTCTTTAATGTATGTTTCATATTTGTCTAAATCTTGTTTAAATTTGTCATAACCCTTTTGGAAGGCCTCTATGTTTTCATGTTGTTTCAATTTGTTCCCTATTTCATTGATATCGGTATTCAGTTAGTCCAAAGTGATGGTGTCATGTTTTATCAATATTTTGATTATGTCAATGGAGCAGGTTGTTAATGTCTTTTCTCATTCCTTTGTTAATTCCTCTGTAGTAAGTTCAAAAGCTGGGTATAATTTTGGTCTTAGACCTCTTGGAACCATATTCCAAAAAACTGTTTATTCCAATGGCTTTTAGTTTGTTTATACATTCGATTTTTTTGACGTTCTTAGGTCATTAGACCAATCTCATATGCTTTGGGTTTCATCTGTGGTTTTGGAGAAAAAAGTTTTCATGATCTTCTGATGCCTATTATTGTTTTCTGCAGTTTATTTCCCTGATTATATATTAAATTCAGACATGTTGACTTAAATAAACGAAGTACCATTGTGTGTATAATTCAAAAGAATAAAGAAGTTATATAAATATTATATCATATACGATTGTAATGTGGTGCCGGTTAGTTCTTGAAATTTACCAATGGTAAATATAATGAACGTGAAGCAGTGGTCTGGCTGGGGGGAAGGCAGAGGAAAGCAAAAAAAATGCACACAATGAAATTAATTAGATGTGTATAATAAGGGGTATTCCCTCAGTACTGAGGATAATAGGATTGTAGGAGAACAGAAGAAAAATACAATTATTATTATTTTTAATACATATCTAATAAAAGTTATGTTTTAATGCATGAAGTATACCCTGGGTGTGCCCCTCGACTAATTGTACTTACCTACTGTTCTCCTACAATGTGTAAATTTAGATACGTTTTTATACCTACTTTATATAGTTATGCAAATGTTAGCATTAGTAGTAATATAGATTTCAATTTATGGTTTAGATACTCAGTTTAAGAAATTATGTTATAATTTGGCTGGATAGGTGTTAAATATTATAAAAGTATAGATGCATTTAAATACAGGTGCAAGCTGTTGAGATCATGAGCTAATGGCGAGCGTTCTCTAAGTGCATAATTCATGAATATTTCTTTTGGAAACAAATCCTCTATTGGAATGTTAAGAGGCAGGGGAATGAGTTGAAGAATATTGAACAGGAGAGAGTTTCACTGGTGATTGATGTACAGTAGCACAAAATGTGAAGCTCCAGGGTGATAAGGGAAAAGTTAAACAATTCTTTATCTAAGCTTTGGAAACTATGTTGAAAACAGCAGCAACATTTTCACTCTTTTCTTAAAGTTTCTTGAGATCTATTATTTAGAAGTCTAGGGGCATAAGTAGTGCCACTCCATTCCCCCTTAACCTGGTCTTTGCTCTCTCCTGGTCATCTGCTATTTGAACATCGTTTTCTGTGTGTTCGAGAATCAATAAACATAGCCTCCTGGGGACGAGTGACTGACTAGTATCTGTTTGCAGCCTTTGAACATGTGTTTCATGTAAACATGGAGAATTTTAGAGATAGAATCTGTTCTTGGCTAGAGATAGATACACAGATATTGCCTGATAAAGTTACTGTAATAGTAGCAGTGGCTAACTTATAAATTAGCAGTGTGGGGCATGCAAACAGATGTGGTATACGAGTCATAAAATCAGTTATTTGAAAAAGTCTGACACAAACACTACCACTACCCTTACCCAAACCTCATCGCAGCCTAACCTTAACTGTCCCTTTACAGTAGCCTAACTCTAACCCTTCTCTCACCGCAGCCTAAACTTAACTGTCCCCTATACTGCAGTCTAACATTAACTATTCCTTTACCTTTTTTCCTTTCCTAACCTTAACCCTCCCCTCACTGCAGCCCAACCTTCTAACCATACCCTTGACACAGTCACTCTAGCGTCCCCCGTTCCAGCATTATCAAGCAGTCATCCGTTGGGCAGGTAAGTGTATTATACTCAATCATATTCCCATGCACATTGGCAAGGCAGCCTCGAGAAAAATGTTACTGATGAAAACTACAAGTGACCCAATGAGTCATCTCAGGCCAGCACCAAATAAGATTTATGAGGAGTGCAGATGCCTTTCTGACCAAGCCCATCCCCTCTGGTAGAGGAAAATAACTTCTCTGTCTCTCATATACCTAAGGCAGTGAGTTACTGCCCTACAGTGACTGCTATGGAACTCATGTCACTGTGCCGAATTTAATGTAGATGGAAAAAATCAAGTCATGTGCATAAATGTAGATGGCAACTGACATGAAAAGGGAACACCTTCTCAGGTTCGTATTCTGGAGACTTACTATTGCATACAAAAGTGAGGATTATAACGATTATCTTCTGACCACTTTCGTTAGAATTTCTGAGATTGAGCCTTGCTGTTCTTTTGGAAGACACATTTGGCAACTTCAAGTCACTTGTTAGATATGACCTGTGAGATTCCAGTAAATCATTCTCACACTTCAACCTCCAGAAGGAAAAATACAGCAACTTGAATCTTGGCATCTTCCCAATTAGAAAACAAGAACAACTAAAGTTAAATTATGGAATAGTTTTCTTTTGTATTTCGCATTTTCTCAAGAGATATGTAAAAGCGGAATAAATTTGCTGCCTCGCGGGCACTCACCGAGGAAATTTACTGCTCATCACCAACATCGGACTGGTGCCCTCTTCTGACTGATGAAGCGTGTCTAGGACCAGCTCCGGACAACCTGTTCACGTTTCCTCTTCCTTCGGAGTACACAGACCTGTAAGACTAGGAAAACGACTATTAGGAGACAGTTGGGTTGTATTCAGTGGATACACCGGAAGGTGTCCGAGCCCTTCCCTAGAGACAGAGCAATTCGCTCACCTGAGTTATTCTGCAATTCTCCAAGATGTCACCGTGGACCGTCTTCTCAATAAGGAGAGCAACACTTACCACACCACCCCTGGTCAAGGTCCCCACACTCCAAATTCCTCCGCAGCTTCTGCCTACTACCATCTAAATATAAACAGCTGTTAGATAGACCCACTACAAAACACAAGGAACCCAGCCCTAAGGCCTCAACAAACGGTAATCAAACAAGGCAAACTTTGTACCAGGAAGGGATTGGTGGAGACACTTATCTGCGAATAGATGCTGCAATAGTTATGAGGAATACCGGACGCTACGGATGATGCAGTAATAATGCCCCAAGCACCACCGAGTAGAGGCAGTTCTGTACCACCAGGTACTGCTTAATGGGAGGGGGGGAACAGTTATTAGGAGGGGTTCGGTCGGGTGACACAACCGGCTTTGGGTAGTAATTTCCCCGGCACTGCCGTTGTCTTAGGCAGGTTTGTTTACCAGGTACTATGTTCTCTCAAGCTGGTAGCCACAGCCCTCCTGGGGTGTACTTGATGCCACACCAACTCTCTCACACGCGTCTGCCAGCCCGGTATCAATGGCCAAATTATAGCAGTGTTTTTCACAGAGCAGTGGAAGAATAAACAACCCCAGGCTAATCACCTGGAACAGGAAATTAGTACTTCCGCCCTACTCACAGCACCAGCCAGGTGGATCTATCAAGCCTGTGAATAAATATTTGTGTCAGCTCTGTGGGGCACCACGGGGGTCCCAATTACTGGTACTGAAGCCGCACACACCAAGCCTGAACTTATAATAAAATGGAAAAAAAAGGCTTTCCTCAATATTTATTTATTTATTTTACTACACCCTGGTGGTCCAGTGGTATTGCCTCTGGTCCCAGGGTTTTATCATTCACAGCCTATACTCACCTCTGCTTGCCACGAGGATCTCACCTGCCCGCTTTTCCAGCATTCCTCCACGTCCCACGTTGTGTTCTCTTCCTCTCCTTCCTACGGGGCTTGCGGCGTGACGGACCCTGATTGGTCTGCCGCACTGTCCCTCATCCAGAGTTGCGGCTGTGACCGCAGCACTGCAAGGAGGAAGTCGTGGGGGACCAATCCGGGTCAACCGCGACTTCATCCTTGCAGTGCTGCTGTCTCTCCACCTGGTACTGAGAGACCGCTGCTTCCCCTTGCGTGCGGCTAACAGACATTTTCCCCCCGTTTTCCTTTGTGGTCCCCACGAAGGAGTTTCGCGACCACACAAAATTTGGGTCTCCATAACGAGGGCCAGGCACGCCCCGGTTATGCCGCTGCAACCTCCTAGGAAGCGGAACCACCGGGCTGCCGGTCAACCCCAGTGGCCCCGCTGGGCTTCCTTCTTCCGAAACACTCTCTGGTGGGATGTACCACTCCTCTTCCATTGTAGGTACTGGCACAGGATCGTCTCCCGGTGGCAGCGATACCAGAGTTTCTTCCACCCCACTTGCACATGGCCTCAGCATGTTCCGATGTAAGACGCGGGGTCCTCCCTGTCCGTCTTCAGGGACCACCTCATAGACCGGAATCGTTGGGGACACTTTCCTCCTGATCACATATGGGGCTACCTCCCACCGCTGACTCAATTTATTCTTGTTTTTTTTTACCCGAATCAGAACTCGTTGACCCTCCTGCAGAGATTTAAGGGAACCAGCCTCCACCTCCCTCTCAGGCCGTGCCTCAATCTGCTTTTCGGCTACCTTCCATGCGGTTTGTAGCCGCCGCCGTTGCTCCTGTGTCCACCCCTCGGTCGTCTATGTGGACTGGGCTTCCCGTAAGGCCAGCAACAGATATCTGACTTCTCTCCCAGGTTTTCTGAACAGTAGGAAGTATGGCGAAAACCCTGTCATGTGATGTACTCTGTTATTGTACACCCAGACTAGTTCAGCAACATATTGAGGCCAACGCTGTTTCTGCTCACCCTCCAGAGTCCGCAGCATCTGAAGTAATGTCCGGTTGAACCGTTCGCAAGTTCCATTCCACTAAGGGTGATACGGAGTCGTCCTTGACTTCCGGGCCCCGTACAGTTGGTACAACTCTCGCATCAGCGCACCCTCGAAACAAGCCCCTTGGTCCGAACAGACGGCAGCTCTTGCCGTTTGATCTCGGGTGGGCACCACCACCGTAAACTTGGTAAAGTGGTCAGTGATCACTAGCGCATACTGGTGCCCACTCACCGAGTCCCCAATAGACACATAGTCAATCATGACCAACTCCAATGGTCTACTGCTTTGAATTCCTTGCGCAGGAACATGCTGTTCCATGGGCTTTACCCGGCTGCATCTGCATCGGCACACCTGTTCGGTAACCGTCTGCAGACCAGGCATGAAGAAATGCTTTTGGAGCCAGGAGAAGGTTTTCAAGGGCCCCAAATGGGCACCCTCACGGTGGGTTTTCTATCTGGTGTACCTCCCAAAGCTCCTGTCCCAAATAGGTCTGCCAGCACAGCACTCCTTCCCGGAGATTAAGCCGATCCCAGGAATACAAAATCCGCTGCCCCATCCTGGACAGCCCCGTCCGTTCCGTAGCCTGCGGCCAATGTCCTTGCCGGATCCACTGTCGGATCTTCCTCAGGTCAGGGTCACCCTCTTGAGCTACCGCCTTCTCCGATCCCTCGCTAGGCATCTGATCCTACACCGATTGAACAACACTTCCTTCCTCTTGCGGGGGCTGCACTCTAGTCAAGTCCGGCACTTCTTCCCCTTCCTTCTCCTCGTCATCGGGACCAGTCAGTAGACTTGTAAGAAAATGAGAGAGGGCATCTGCATTTCCTTGGCTCTTACCCGGTCGGTAGCGGATTTTGTAAGAAAACTTCGCCAGCCGAGCCACCCATCGCTGTTCGAGGGCCCCAAATTTGCCGTGCATAGGTAGGCCAACGGGTTGTTGTCCGTAATGACTTTGAATTTCGCTCCGGTTAAATAGGCCGCAAATGTCTCTGTCACTGCCCACACTAACGCCAACAGCTCCAGCTTGAACAAGCTGTAGTTATCAGGATTCTTCTTTGACTCTCGCAGGCTCCTACTGGCAAATGTGATGACCCGCTCCTGTCCCTCCTGTACCTGGGACAAGACAGCCCCAAGTCCCTCCTGGCTCCCATCCGTATACAGGATGAACGGCTTCTCAAAGTCGGCGTAGGCCAACACCGGGGCTTGTAGCAAGGCTCTCTTTAAATTGGCAAATGCGTCCTCCTGCAGTGCGTCCCAGGCCACCAGCCTCCGATTCACTTCAGTGGGTATCCCTTTTAGAAGATCCGTCAAAGTCTTGGCTATCTTGGCAAAATTTCGGACAAATCGTCAGTAATAACTGACGAGGCCAAGGAATCCCATCACTTCGGTGACATCTGTTGGTACCTTCCACTCTTGTACCGCTGCCACCTTGTCTGGAGATGGCCGTACCCCCTCTTTTGCGAGATAACACCCAGGTATTCCAGGGTGGCCTTCAACAGATGGCATTTCCGGGGCTTGAGGCCATACTGTCCCAACCACAGCAGAACCATCTCCAGCCAGTCCAAGTGCTCCTCTATCGTAGGGGCGAAGACAATTTTATCGTCAAGATAGATGAAGATGAATTCGAAATTTAGATACCCCAAGCTACTTTCCATCAGCCGCTGGAAGGTCATGGGGGCATTAGTAAGACCAAACGGCATGCAGCAAAATTCGAACAACCCCATAGGTGCGATGAAAGCAGTTTTTTTGTGGTCCTTTTCCGCGACTGGCACCTGCCAATAGCCACTGGCAAGGTCCAACATAGGGAAATACTTGGCCCTTCCCAAGGCCGCCAAAGACTCCTCCACCCGTGGGAGGGGGTAACCATCCCGCACCGTCTGACTATTCAACCGCGATAGTCCACACAAAATCGGATTGTTCTGTCCTTCTTCCGCACTAGCACAATTGGGGAAGCCCATGGACTGTTGCTCTCCCACAAGACTCTGTTATCCAACATCCGTCGAAGCATCAACTTGACCTCCTGGTACAGCTTCGGCGGAATGGGCCAATACCTCTCTCTAAACGGCCTTGTATCTCCCATGGAAATTTCGTGTTCAAGCGTGTGGGTCAAGCCAAAATCCTATTTGAGTTGGGAGAAAGTTCCGCGGTTCTCTCAGAGTATCTGTTTTAATCTTGCCTGGTGTGTGTCACTCAACCCTTCCACATTCACGTCCATCTCCTCCAGGATGGACCGTCTGTCCCTCGCAGCTGGAGACTCTTCCCCCCGTGACCTGCACCGACATCACCCAAGGCGATCTAGGACTAGACTGAAGCTCGACTTCCCGACCAGTGCAAATTTCCTCCTCCCGGATGGCCACCACCTGTGCCAGAGCCGTTCCCGCCAGAATACGCTGTACCTGGGTTCCAAAGTTCCAGAACCGAACCGGTACTCGTCCCCTTTCGACCACTCCTAAAGTCCGAACCACCACCACCGTGCCATCCGGTTCCCACTGTCCTGCCGGTTCCACTAATACTTTGGCTCCTTTCAGTTTCCGATGCGTGGGGATTTCCAAGTTGAACACCACTTCCTGCTTCGGGGGAATCTCCAGAGTCTGATTGTGACTAGTCCGTATGTAGCCTAAGGGTTCGGTCTCCTCACCAAAAGATAATCCATCCGGTTTCCCCGCGACCTGCAGCAATTCCCATATTGTTCCACTCTCCATCACTCCTATTCCGCAGTACGGCACTGGTCCAGACTACTCAAGATATTCATCCCCAAGACAACAGGCCCATGCTGCAACTCAGAACCCTCCACAATAATGACACCTTTCTTGCCCAGGGCCTGTCCGCACAACTCCACCTGCATCTATACCACCCCCACAACCGGGATTGGAAGGTTATTGGCGGCCGTCAGTCTTATCCAAGTTCGGGCCTCGGAAGATCGGAGGTGTACGCTAAATCATCTCTTCCAGACAGAAATGCTGTCTGTCAAACCGGGACACAAAGCAATGGTGTTAGAGGATTGACTAAAGCTATCAAAACCCTCTCTGCACTTATAATCTTTAAGAATTATTTAATGTAAATATTGTTTATTAGCATTCCAAACAAATAACAATATACAAAGCAATAATAATGTCTAGCATGGAAGAATGCAGCTTTTATAAATGAGCATAAATGGTGGACACTCCATAGAGCTAGATTGTTACTATTCAAGGATAGGAACGAGTGGCCATGGTTACATTCCAAAAATAACAAAGGTAGACAAGGACAAAGACGAACAAAAAGAAAAAAGAGGGGGGGAAGAAGGAAAAGAGTAATAAGGGAAGGATAAGGGAGGTGGTATCAGTATATGAATATCCTAAGTAGTGGAGGCAACTGCAATATCACAGGTAAGATCATCCAGCCAGCTGTCTATATAAATCAGAATCTTTAAAAAGCAGCCATGGGTACCAGGTCTCTGTAAAGGTGGGGCCCCTATCCAAAGTGGAAAGAGTAAGCTCCTCCAAGTCCATATAGAAGTCAATTCTGGCAAACCATTCTCTTGCCTTTGGGGGTATGGAGGACTTCCAGTGAGTTGGTATTACCGCCTTAGCGGCACTAATTAAGTGGCGGAATAATGATTTCTTGTAGGTGGAAATGGGTAGAGGAGACAAGTTAAGAAGACAAAATTCTGCAGTGTCTGGAACGTCTCCCCCCAGGACAGTCAAAGTCACCTACTGAACCATAGACCAAAATGGGCATAGACTAGGGCATCTCCCCCGTAGAACACCGCCAGCATCTGTCTGGAACACTGGGAAGCATTTTGTGCAATACAGTTGGGCACCTATACCATCTAAACAGTATTTTATACTGAGTCTCCCATACAGTGGTACCCAGTGATGACACATGGGTGTATTGAAATATTTTAGTTCATTCAGAGGGTTGTAGAGTAACCCCCAGTTCCCTCTCCCAGGTCTGAGTAAATCGCGGGAGGGAGGGCCAGGTACCAGTCACCAGCAGTTTGTACAGAGACGAAATGGCATGAGAGGGGGGATGTGCCAGTTGGTACATGGACTCAAAAGGAGTAAGATCCCGACTCTGAGAGAGGAGCCAACGTAGTAACAAAGTGTCGGATCTGGAAGTAAGACCACCACTCCCTCTCCGGGGAAGACACCACCTCCCCCAAATCACAGATAGGCCGCACTCCTCCACTCCGCACCAAATGACCCACCCTCAGAGGACCACGATTGCACCATCGACTGATAAAGGAGGGCTGTAACCCTGGCGTAAAATCTCTATTATGGGAGATTGTTGTCAGCGGGTAAAATTGTGAAGATATATTAGGAAGATTCCTAAGACGCTTCCATTGGGCTAGAGTAGCCCCTACTGTGGGATGTGGTATCTTAGGAATAGCAGGAGTCCATGCCAAAGTGGTCAGAGGGTAGGGTACGAGAGAATTCTCAATGGCCATCCACTGCTTGGTTGAGGGGTTCACCGACCATTCTACCACCCTACAGAGATGGGTTGCCCCTTAGTAGAGGTAGAGGTTAGGGAGTTGAAGTCCTCCCCCCTCTGTGCGCCGGTATAAAATGTCATGTTTAAACCTTGGCCTCCTGCCATTCCAAACAAACCCCTGGATAGAGGAGTGAACCTCTTTAAAAAAGCTTTGGGGAATTACAATTGGAAGCGTCTGGAAAAGGTATAGTAATTTTGGTAGGATAGACATCTTGACAACATTCACCCTTCCCAGAAGGTTAAACTTCTTGTGTTGCCACCGGGACAGGTCAGATTGGATCTCCCTGAGTTTGGGCACAAAATTTAGATCAAATAATTGGGTAAGGTCTGGATGAGGTCCCTGCTCAAATATGTACCTAAGTATTTAATATGATCCGGATGCCAATGGAAGGGGAACGCAGATTGCAAACTCCGAACCGTTGATACCGAAGCTGTGAGATTGAGAGCAGTAGATTTGTGATAGTTAATCTTAAAATTAGAAAGCTGACTGTATCTCTGGAACTCCTTAACTATATTAGGGAGGGATACAGAAGGGTTGGATAACGTAGCTAGGAGGTCATCGGCAAAGAGGGCCAGTTTACACTCTATCCCACCCGACCTGATACCTGCAATATCTGGATTGAGGCGTATAGCTCGCGCCAGCGCCTCCATACTTAAAACAAAAATCAGGGGTGAGAGGGGACACCCCTGTCTGGTGCCGTTATTGATACGCAATGGAGAGGACAGGAGGCCATTCACCCGAACCCTAGCCCACGGAGCATGATATAGGGACATTATTTTTCTAAAAAACACAGGTCCCAGACCCAGGTGGTGTAAGATCTGAAACATAAAGGTCCGATCAAAAGCCTTTTCGGCATCGGTTGACAAGAGAATCGCTGGTGTTGCAGCGGTGTTAACTATGTGGATCAAATTGAGAACCTTAGTGGTGTTGTCCCTGGCCTCACGGCCCGGGACAAAACCCACCTGGTCTGAGTGTATAATGTTTGGGAGGAGTGGGTTGAGGTGGGTGGCTATCATTTTGGCTAATAATTTTATATCTCCATTAAGTAATGAAATAGGCCGGTAGCTTGAGCACTGTGTTGAATCCTTACCCTCTTTCGGAAGTACCGAGATATGTGCCTCATAAGCTTGAGATGTAAAACGATGCGAGTCTGAAATCTCATTAAAGGCCGCTAATAACAGAGGGGCAAGCGAATCAAGATACAGTTTGTAGTAAGTTACAGTATAACAGTCCAGGCCAGGGCTTTTACCCGAAGGGGTGTTTTTAATAGCCGCTTCTAGTTCCTCCACGGTGAACGGCCTCTCCAGCGCAGCTATCTGGCCATCAGACAGGCGTGGGTAATTAATAGAGGAAAGATACTCACTAAATTCTGGGCCTGATCCCCCTCAGAAGAGACAGGGATATTATACAAGTCAGAATAAAAGAGTTGGAATTATTTTGCTATCTTCTCGGATACATGATGGAGAGAGCCCTGCTGATCTTTAATTTTTGGTATAAATGCCAGAGAGCGCTGAACGCGTAAGGCGCGCGCAAGAAGTTTGCCAGGCTTATTGTCCCATTGAAAAAAATTTATGGCGACATTTCCTAGCTGCAAACTTAAGATTATCACTTAATACTTTGCGTAGCTTCGCCCGTGACTCCTGTAATTCGACCAGGGTTGTGGGATCAAGAGTAGATTTGTGCAGCGCTTCTAGCTTACTAACGTCAGACAGGAGCTTCTCGATGTGGGCAGATTTTTTATTTTTATCCCACGAAGCAAGCTGTATAAGCTTACCTCAAAGGACGCATTTATGTGCCTCCCACAAGATAGTGTGGGAAGTATCTAGGTGAGAGTTAGTAGCTACATAGTCTGCTATCGCCTCTTTAATTTGCGGTACATGGATCGGGTTTTGTAGCACCAATTCATTGACCCTCCACTGCCGATGACCCCGTGCCACCCCCGGGATTAAGAGTGACAAATAGACAGGAGCGTGATCTGTCCAGGTAATCTGGCCTATCCCAGCTGACACCAGTAAGTCGAGATGTCTATGGCTCAAAAATAAATAGTCTATTCTGGAGTATACTGATCGTGAGTAAGAGTAGTAAGAGAAATCTCTATCAGTCGGGTGCAAGATTCTAAAGGTGTCGGCCAACCTGTGCTCATGGAAGAGGATGGGAAAGAAAGAAGGGGGGGCAGAATGTAGAGAGTAACTTTCAAGAGACAGATACAATAAAGACATATTTAACATTTGGGGGGGAAACAAATACCTCAGAGTATCCGTGGGGTGCAAGGGGCCACGGACCTGTGAAAACAGAAGGAGGTATGTCCCCATCCTGGGAACAAGCAACAAGCGCAGCTTGAGCCACCTGTTCCAAAAATGGGGAGAGGGACGGGGGGTACAATGTGGGGGCGACCCGACACACAGTAACAGGAAATACAAATGCAAAGGCTTCATAAAGAAGCCTATTCAGAGTGAACCTTTCTTTTAAGTAATACACGTAACTATTAAACTACTAACAATAATAACCATAAGTAACAAAGTTCTGCAAAAAAGCGGGGACATTTGCTATGTGAAACAGCTAGGCTGTGTCCCGCAACAATAGAGGCCTAAGGATAAAGGGGGAGAGGTAGTGAGGTCTTTGGCCTCCGCATAAACCGAAAGGTCAAACCAGCCTAAATGAAAACATACCCACACCCTAAGCAGCATAGAAAACTAGAATAATTGCAACACAAGTATAGAGTACATTTGAAAACTGCCCACAACATTATTATCATAAATTTAAGGACAAAACTTGCGGCAAGAAGTAAGCTGTTTCATGCAGCGGTGACCATCTGCAAGAAGTGTCTCTGTTCCCGGAGGGAAAAAAAGACGGTTAAGAGCAGTCCCACTTGAGTCTAGGCGACAGTCATATAGAAGAGATGAGAGTACCCGCTGACTGCATGAATGATCAGACATGTTGTCCCGAAGCCGCCGGGTCAGGAGGGTGGTGTCTTCGCCGGCGCGGTTCTTGCCGTTGCCACGTTTCTCGCTGAGGGGCTTCCGGAGGTATGACATGCTGGAAGAACTGGAGCCACTCCGAAAGGTCTGGTACAGTAATTTCCACCGACTCGCAGAAGGCAGGAAGGTCGTCCGGGGTGCGCAGATACGTAATCGCACCGTTGCGCAGCACGGACAAACTGCATGGAAACCCCCACCGATATTTAATGTCCAAGCTCCTCAGGACATCAGTCAGAGGTTTCAACAACCGCCGTTGCTGGAGCGTGTGCCAGTAAAGGTCTTGGAATATCTCCAATCAATGCCCCTCGAAGTCAAACTGCCTTTGGGTTCTAGCCGCCCTGATGATATCTTCCTTTTCGGAGTAATAATGGAGGCGGCAAATGACGTCTCGGGGCGCATCCGTGCGAACCCCTCTGGGAAGGAGTGCCCGATGTGCCCGGTCGAAGAGGATGGCAGTCTCCAGGTCATGGCCCAGCAACTGATTAAAAGCCCTGGTGAGAGCATCTGAGAGTTCTGAGGCTTGTGCGGTTTCCGGAAGACCCTTAATGCGGAGGTTATTATGCCTACCGCGATTGTCCATATCGTCCAGTCTGGAGCGTAAAGTATTAATCTCCAAGGCTTGTTGCCGAACAACATCTGCAAGAGTGCTTTGGTATGTGTTAATGGACTCTTCCTGTTCCTCCAGGGCTACCAGCCGGTGCGTTACAGAAGTTAAGTCCTCTTTCAAAGGGTCCAGCTTGGAGGCCCCCCATTCCTGGAGCCGTTGCTCTTGAGCTAAAAAATCTTGCTTGGTAGGCATGGTCTCCAATCTTTGAAGGATTGCTTCCAGCCCCTGTTTATGGTCACATCCTGAGGAGACCGACACAGTGCCCCGACGGGGAGGGGGGGGGGTCGACGAGGAGTCCTCTTCCATATCCGACGGTGCCGGAGAGGATGGAACCTGCGGGGAAGCAGAACCCGGCTGAGAGCCCTGAGATTTCAAGAGTTGTCTAATGTCCCGCTTGGGTGACGAAGGCATGGTCCTGCGGCCATCTTTTGGGTGCGGTGTTCTTTTATCCTTCCCCATGAGAAAGAAAGTTAGTAGTTATAATAATTCTCCGTAGTGAAGGTTCAGTAAAGTAATGTGTCAGCTTCCACGGTTCCCCCCCAGGGGGGCGGGTTAGAGACAGGACATCACAGAAGAGAGTGGCTTATAAAGAAAGGTACCCTGAGTCCCATAGGCTGAGGCTAGGGTCTTGGATACTGGCACTGTAGTATGCTATATGGCCAGGAGATGGCGCTGGTGCGCAGCATAATACTATAGTAAATGCTCAGCTGGCTATAGGGCACAGATGTGCTTGAAAAAAAGGCAGCCTTGGTAAGTTGTTACATTTACAGCACCAGTCTGTTCCAATCAGGGTTCAACAGGAAACAAAGGGAGAAGGGGAGAGCAGGAGGGATGAGGGGGGGCACGGGGACACAGAAGAACCCCAAGACAGGCCTCCAAGCAATGGTGGTTCAAGGGCCACAGCCAGCTGGTCTTCGCTCCCACATACAGTCTGGAGCAGCCCCAACCCCCCAATATCCTCAGTGGTAGCCAAGGCTTGCCAATTTTTGCTGAGGAGGAAGGAGGAGGGGGTAGAAGCCCGCAGGCAAGTCCTAGGGTGACCCTCTTGGTAGGGTGACCTGAGTAGGTGAGGTAACAGAGAGATAGGTCGGTAGGTGGAGGGTGAAGTGGGGTCAAGGTTTGGTTTTTTAAGGATGGGGGAGACAAGAGCATGTTTAAAGGGGGAGGGTAAGGAGCCAGAGGAGAGGGATAAGTTAAAGAGGTGGGCAAGATGGGAACAGGTGGAGAGAGACAGATCGGAGAAGATTAGAGGGGATGGGATCAAGTGAGCATGTTGATGGGGGTGATGACAAAAGAAGTAAGTGAATTTCTTCAGCTGAGGTGGGGATGAAGGTAGACATTGGTGGGTGGCTAGGGAGGAGAAGAGAGGGTGGAGATTGAGATGGAGGAGAGGTGATGGTAGAGGAGAAGGGGAAGGAGTTCCTGATACAGTCTATCTTGGAAGTGAAGAAGGTGGCAAAGTCAGCGGCAGAAATGGAGAGAGGGAGGAGGGGGGGAAAGAAGAGAGTTGAAGGTGGCAAAGAGGCGATGTGGGTTAGATGATTGGGAGAGGATGAGGGACTTAAAGAAGGATTGCTTGGCAAGGGCGAGGACAGAGCTAAAAGAAGAGAGCATGAACTTGAAGTAGAGAAAGTCTGCAAGGGAACGGGACTTCCTCCAGAGGCGCTCTGCAGTACTGGAGCATTTCTTTAGGAACCGAGTGAGTGGGGAGTGCCAGGGTTGGGGGTTGGAGTAGCGAAGGGAGACAGTGGAGAGAGGGCAGGCAGCATCAAGGGTGGAGGACAGGGCGTTGTTGTAGAGCGAGGTTGCTAGATTAGGGCAGCACATAGTGGAAATGGGTGCGAGAAGGGGGTCAAGGGAAGAGGTGAAGGCCATAACATCAATAGAATTGAGGTTTTTACGGGAAAGTATACGTTTGGGGGGCAGGTAAGGAGAGGGAGAGGAAGAGAGGGAGAAGGAGATAAGATGATGATTGGAGAGGGGGAAGGGAGAGATGGAGAAGTCAGACAGGGAGCATATGCGTGAGAAAATGAAGGGAGTGACCCTGCTTGTGGGTAGGTACTGAAGTCCACTGCGATAGGCCAAGAGAGGAGGAGAGGGAAATAAGTTTTGTGGTGCTGGGGTCTGAGGGGTTGTCGACAGGGATGTTGAAGTCACCTAGGATAAGGGTGGGGAGGTCGAAAGACAAAAAGTGTGGGGTCAGGTTCCAAAGTTATCAATAAATTTGGAGGAGGGGCCAGGGGGCAGTAGACAACAGCAACACAGAGATGGATGTGGTGATAGCGAATGCAGTGGACCTCGAAGGAGGTTAAAGTGAGAGAGGGCTCAGGGGGTATGACGCTAAGTGTGCAGGAAGTGTGAGAGAGGGTGGGAGGGCTTAGCGGTAGTACGCTCGTGTGCGAGCGTATTACCCATTGCTTACGCCAGCTGAAGTTAGGGTAGCCTTCAGCCGGCATAAGCAATGGGAAATACGCCCGCATAGGGGGAGTGTCAGGGAGAGTGGACGCCGATACGCTGTGCTTTAGTAAGCACAGCGCATCGGCGTAGGTCTGGATCAAGCCCATTGTGCCTTTAACATATCCCAATGTCTTAAACTAATTAGATGATATATAATGGGAGAATATACAGTTGAAATGTTTAAGGAATTAAGTTCTGCAAAGACTTAAGAGACCACAACGTAGTTTATTTTCTCACCTAACAAATATGGTAATCACAATTTTGCCAGTAGCTGGGATTGAAAATTAAATTATTGTTTGATTAGTTAAAATATACAGGAGAAAACTGTCAAATTAACACTGTTCTAAGATGTGTGACATGATGAATAATATACTGAATAAACATGAGGCAGCTACAGGAAAAGTCACTTGAAAAAAAGATAGACTTTCGGCTCGAGGCTGTAGAAGAGCTTTTTAATCTCTTACTAGATGAAGTTGCAGCATTAAATATAGTTAGGTTTTAAAAAAGATTTTATTACACTGTGTACTGCATTCCTTCAAATGTTAATGCTGAAGGTACAAAACCAACTGCAAAGACAAATTAAAACATGGCTAAGGACACAAAAAATTAATTTTATTTGAATATTATATATTACAGAACAAAAAAATTACATAGACATAGGGCTGTACTACTCGAGAGCCTTCTGTATAGGCAAGGTGAGGCCTCTCCCCTCACTCGTACAGATTTCTGGTCCTTCTACCTTATAACTTCTACACCATTCACCATTTTAAGTCTGGATAGTAAGGAGGAAGTTTAGCATGGGTCTGGTTAAAATGCTGACAGTCAAAATATCGACAGTCAAAATGATGACTGGTCAAAATGTTGACAGTTGAGGATTATGTTAATATTTGTTTGCAATGTCTGTAAACTTAATGTAATGCAGGCGGCTTTTAAAAACCGTAAGAAATTTAATAATATATATGTAAGAATGACATAATACTCAACTATCAACATTTTGACCTGTTAACATTTTGACATATGGCATTTTGACTGTCAGCATAACAACTAGCTTAGCATGTCCTCCCTATTTAAATACTACCACCTCCCACATAGCCAAGGCACTTCCACTTCCTTTCCTGTACCACCCCACTGTTGAAATTGGTACGTTTTACAGTCCTTGCGATCATACCCTTTTAGTAAGTCTGCATTGGGCTCATAGATATGTAACATCTTTATCATGCCTGATGTGTGGAGTATATCTTCAGATTTCAAACGCCCTAATGGGGCCTTATCAAGTTGCGTAACAAATACGGCCTCCATGTCAGAACAATTAGATGTAAGGAAGTGAGGAAGAGTTTTCAGAGGTCAAGATGGTAGATGGACTAGAGTAACCATTGTTTACTACAGCCCCTGTTATCATTTGAAGTATTCCCCTACCATTCCCAACCACAGTTCTCTCTATAGCCTGGAAAACAGGAACTGTTCCCTGGTTAAGTCTAGTAGTAGGACATAAAAAAAAATATGAACAATAGCTTAAAGGACAGTAGCTCAAACCAATCCTGCTAAAATATATTTATTTGTCTAAACAGTTACAATTAGCAACGTTTCTGTTATAAAGAATATAAAGTTGTTTCCGACGTTAAAAAAACAATAATGCAATGTACTTTGTATGAAGTATGGTGGAGAAATGAGGCAGTTTAAGTAAACAATGTCAACAAGCAGAAAATCTCTGTAAAATAAAGACACTTCTGTTGAAGATTTTAGTTTCTACCTTGGAGCTGGAATTTGGCCAAATGTATTTGTTCTGAGCGTGGACACAGGGAGATGTTCTGGCTTTATGTAATCTGAAGGAATAATATCGTTACAAGGTACACAGAGGGAAGCCTTTGCATCTGTCAGGTTGGATCAGCATTTTACTCCACAGAAATAAAACCAGAGATACAAAAATCATAGCAGCTTGATATCATATTTTCAGAAATTGCAGAAAGTTGTGCAAGTCTTTTCATCAGGATAATCTTTTTTCTATCTTCTTTCCATAATAGTCCACTACTTCTTTTCCCAGTGTTCAGTCACATCACATTAATGGGGTCAGAGACAATGTCATTGACTTTGCCTCACACAAATCTATGCAGTGGTTAATGGTTTGGCTTTTTATGTATTTTCAGTACCTATGTGAAGAAACAGAAAACAAATAAATGGGTTTTAGTTTGGGTAATTCTCAGAAATGACTTCAGAGATATCTGTGATTACCCATAAAGAAGGAATTTCAGAAATACCTTAGAATATTTTCCAAACACATTACTGCTACTTACTGATAATCTGGATGAGTATGAGATACATGTGTTTCTTTCTATTGATACTGGAAACAAACACTGTCAAAGGACTGGGTTTGGTGAGTGTGCATAGGCACATATTGGTCTTCCAGTACTTATTTGGATCATCAGGATCCAGACATTCGTATTGGAAGTCTTTCCTATGTTGGGACAGGGTGAACTGAGAAGGGTGGCTACACAAGGTGGGAGGGGGTTATATATAAAGTGTACCTTAAGGGAGTGTATAAGTCCTTACACCTTATCCAGACGTTTAAGCCATCCCCATTTTATATGAGGACAGCTTAAGTCCACATTCAGGCATTCATTGAAGAATCACAGTCAATTCATAAGCCCAGTATTTCCTATTAGCTGCTTTTACTTGTTGATTAAAAATCGACGTCGATTTTGATCGATTTTGCTATGTAGAATTTGCTGCGATCTTTATTCAGCAAGTCCCAGGACTATTATCTCTTCAATGTTATTTTTGTTTTGTCTTTTTCAAAGTGTAAAGTCGCCTAGTCACGTGACTAGTGGAACTTTGAATCTGAGAGTTCAGCTGCTTAAGACTGTGTTTTTGTCCCTCAGTTTTGATTTTTATTCAAGTAAGTTTGTTTCTTGAACATTGCATATGTTCTAATATAAGAGTTTAGTATGAATATCAATTAGGATATGTCTTTTTCATAGTCTATCATTCATATTTATGTTGACTTGCTTGTAGTATCCCAATGTAGGTATATTTTAACATAGATCTTCAAATATGTTTTTAGATGTGTCCTCTCCTGTCCCATTGTTTGATATATAGCTGCATATTTTGAAGGAATATAGAGTTTATTACACTCACAATAACTTGTTAAAATATTGTTTATTAATCATATATTGAACATTTGTCACAATAGTAAACCAAATTTACATGCTTAACATATGTTTATTTCTAACCTAATTAATGTCATTTTCTATGTTTGTACATTTCCATAGATTTATCATGTCCAAAAGGCTTGCATCACAAATCCAGCCACAGGAGTCTAAGGATGAGGATAGTGGTGAGGTGCAGGACCCGGCTACAAAAAAAAAAAACTAAAAGCGGACACAATGTATGGTTTAATTTTGAGGAGAATTGTGTGTTGGTGGATGGCATCATGCCAGTGTACAAAGAAATCCTTGTTGAGCAGGCCACCACAACATCCTTGCTGTGGGCAAATATTGTCGCCTCGGTCAATGCAGTTGGGCAGTTTAACAGCACGGAGGCCACATGCCGCAAGCGCTTTTCTGATATCAAGCGCAAACTCCGGGATAGTAATTGTACTGGTGGAGGGCCTTCCAAGAAGTTTAATTATTCTTCTTATGAATAAAAAATGAAGCACACCCTAGAGGGTGTGAATGTCCTTGATACAGACACACCATCCCTAGAAGGTATTGTATTTAGTTTCCACAAACAAGTTCTTTTTTCTTTGGCCTTGTTGTTAATGTTCTTACCTTTAGTAAAATGGTTGTGTTTTGAACATTGTCCTCTGTATTCTTGCATCTAGGTCAGGAGACATCCATGCTGGCGACTCTGGAGATGCCAGCTACTCCGCCAATGTTCAGCTGTTCCTCCGATGATGAAATTGCAAACATAATTTCCATGTTTAATAAGAATGAGCATCCCATGGATGTGAAAGACAATAAACAGCATATTGGGCCTCACACTCATAGCAAGCAGTAGCGAAAATTCTAGAAGGATATTATTTATGTTTGTTGATTGGTGGGGTTAGATTATGGGGGGGTGGTTAGGTCAGGTGACAGATATTATAAAAGATGTTGTTGTGGGTGGAGTCTGTCTCTTTGAAGTTTGTTTTCCCTCCCTCCCTATGGTTTAGGATGTATATTAACATGTTGATTTTTTTTTTTCAGTCGGGGCATAGGCATGCGGTAGAGGTGTTGTGTCACCATGTGCAAAAATATTTAGGAAAAAGTAACTGAAAGCAAAGGCGCACCCTTCTAATTACACCAGGGTTTCCCGACCCGCGACGGGGGCCTTAGTCTGCCTCCTCCAGATGTTGAGGTGTGCACATTGAATTGAA
>WWET01008804.1:0-15307 GCA_011038615.1 Limnodynastes dumerilii
ATTTTTTCCTAATTGAATCGGGCCCACAGACTTTTATTTTAAAGATAGAGGTTCATGATTAGTAACTGAGTAATGGCTAGAGTGCCAGGCCAGCTATAAATGTCCAGTACATTGTTATCAATAAAGAACCACATATTGACGTGAATGCAACAACAAAGTATGAGGGTGGCTTAACTAGCTATTACTACCAGACAGAACCAGGAAAATATAATATGACTTAACCCATAGTAAATGTTACAAATATATAAACGTCAGATTTATTAATGATATTTTCTTTTTATGGAATGGCTCTTCTACAGAACTGGAATCTTTTGTCAATAAATTAAATTCTCTCAATACTACCATTAAATTCATCATGGGGTTCAGTGTTGAAAAAATCTACTTCCTAGATGTTACCATTTCACAGACAGACTCAGGCTTTGATACCAACTTGTTTAGAAAGAATACGGACAAAAAATACTGTACTACGGGCGGAGAGCTTCCATCCACAGCCTCTCAAAAGTGGCTTCCCTTTCTTACAGTGACGACGTGTCACTAGGATCACTTCTGATCCCTCAAGCCTTAAACCAGCACTAATGGATATGGGCGAGAGGTTTCTGGACAGGGCTTATAAACCCTCTGAAGTCTATGATGCCATTGAAAAATGCCTCACATTAGACCGGAATGCTTTACTCGAGCAACCACAAAGGAGAGAGACTGACAATAGACTCACATTTTCTACCAAATTTTCACCTTTGTCCAAATCTCTAAAGGAGGCAGCACAGAGACAGTGGCACATCTTGAGTTCAGACCCCAGGATAGGGCATTTACTGCAAACACCACCTTTTTTTGCTTTAGAAAAAATGTCAACCTAAAAGATGTCTTGATTTAAACTGATGTGGTAGGCACACACAAAAGGACATGGCTTTCTCCACAAAAGGGAGTTTTCACATGTGGGGGCTGCACCAATTGCCCCTTTTTGCTATTAGGCAATAGCTTCGAACATCCTAACTTGGATCTGACAATAGAGATTAACCACGGACTCACCTGTGATAGCAGGTATGTGGTATATGCCATAATATGCCCCTGTCCAAAAATGTATGACAGGGACTTATTACTCTTACAGAAGGAGTCCAGGTTAATTTATCTGTGTAAGGCTATGGCACCTTTAGGACTTAATGAAGAGTTCAGTTTAACACATTTTTTGTAAATGTTAATGTGTACATTTGTGACTGTTACAGGTGGGATATGTCCATTTGTGAGTGGATTTTGTTTTATGGGACCCTGTTGAGTTTATGGGACGTGCCTGAGGGAATTATACCTGTTCTGAGGTTTCCATAAGGGGAGTGGCCATAAGGGGAGCTGCTTTCTTTATATCTGGTTGTTCGGTCCGACTGACGGGGTTCCACGTTTCCTGCTACGAGGCAAGGGATTGTATTTTTCAGCGCTGTTTTCATCACGATCCCCTGCAATATAGGGTACGCTGACCCCTAGTGGTCCTTTTGTATTATGAATTTGTTCATGCACTCTATGCCTTATTAAGTGTTATTAATTTTGACAATAATACTCCAAAGGAGATTTTTCAGGATTTGACCAAGCTCAGGAAAAGAGCCATTGGGCCTGATCCAGCACAAAGCTTCGTAGCCAATTTACGCGTGGCGGAGACGTAAAATCGCTGTTTTGTACGTACTGCGCATACGCACCATAGAAAATACGCACATTAACGTAGCGTAATTGTGAACGTATGGGCCATTCACGTATGTGTCACGTAAAAAATACTTACGTGTGGACGTGCCAATTTTACGTGAGTCCAAAATACGTCTGAAATCCGTGAAGTAGGCGAGGGTTTGTATTTAAAGTGTACAGTATGGGCGTGCTTAGTTGCGTAAATTCGTCTAGCCCATACGTACGTGTGCGTATGAATGCGGTTAGGTTGGAAAAAGTTAAGGTAGGGTTTGGGAAGCGTATCTTGACAAAATACGTACGTTCAAGGGGTGTGCCGAGGGGAGTGTAACGAATTTACGCGCACGAAAATACGCTACGCGAATAAACGTACGGCACACGTAGTTCTGGATCTACCCCATTGAACTCACTTTGTCCCAATACTATAAGGCACATCTGATTCCGAGAGGCTGGAGGGGACATCCTCCAGCGTCGCTACGCTTACGTTAGTGCTGGTGGGCGGGGGGAGGTAAGTAAATGAGGGTGGGGGGGCGTGCCAGGGGGAGTGCCAGGGAAAGTGACCGCCGATACGCTGTGCTTTAGTAGCTCTGGATCAGGCCCCTTGACTCATTAACCTCACAAAGTGACTCCAAAACACCCGCGCAGGCCTCCTGGGTTTCTTTTTCTCGGGAGGTCATCACCACAAAAAGCAGGATACATAAAAGTGCCCCAGGAGGGGCGGCGTCAAACACAGAAGGAGCACCAAGGACAGAGAACAAGAAGAAACCGTGATTTACAACCTCTCCGCCTACACTCCCTCGACGATGGAATTACGAGTGCTGAGCAAGGGACTGCAATTCGTGGAAACACACATTCAAGATAAATTTGATCTGGAATTGGAATTATATCGCTTCCAAAGGCAGCTGAGGCTGAAAGACTTTTTTATACAACATCCCAAACAAACAACGACTCCACCACCTTTCAGGAAACCTTCATACTTTGACCCTCAAGTACACAACGCCTCAACTGATACCTTTGTCAGATTGGTTAAAAGAGATGTATTGGATGATTGGAAACGTGGTTATGTACACTTCTCAATTCTGTCTAAAGAAGAAAAAATGGCTGTATCATCCCTCCAGAAAAATGAATCTATTGTCATCAGGTCAGCAGACAAAGGAGGTGCTATTGTGCTACTTGATAGGGAAGCCTACATCGCGGAGATCCAGAGACAACTGGATGACACTACCTGCTACAGAGTGTTACCCCATGACCCTACTACAGAATACAAGCAGGAAGCTGACACCATCATTCTGGCGGCCAAAGAAGCGGGCTCCATCTCACAAGAAACTTTGCGATTTCTTCGACAGGATCATTCGGTGACTCCGATAATTTATGTTCTCCCCAAAATACACAAGACTCTTGTTAATCCTCCAGGGAGACCCATTATCTCATCCAGAGAATCGTTGGGGCAACCATTGTCTCAATTTATAGACTTCTATCTACAACCGAACACGGCAAGCTTCGTCAAGGACACCACCCATTTCCTGAACCACCTGAAGGGGGCAGATTACCTAGCAGGCCATTGCATAATGGTCACCCTCGACGTCAGTAGCCTTTATACCTGCATCTCTCACAACAAAGGTATTGAAGCAGTTCAACAAGCTATCTACAACTCTCAGATCTATGAAGGCCCTCCAGTTGAGTTCTTGCTCACACTCATGCGGTTTGTGCTTCAACGCAATTACTTTTTATTCCAGCACAAGTTCTTCCTCCAGCTCCAGGGCACAGCGATGGGGTCTAACATGGCCCCATCCTATGCCAACTTGTTTATGCACAGATATGAAAATAGCTTCTTGCTCAACAATTCTATGTACTCCAAGCACATCAAATTCTAAATCAGGTACATAATGTTACGTGGGACTGTACCAGATGGGCACAGACCACATGGGTTATGTGGATGATCCCAAGTGTGGATGCAGATGGAGTTACAGTCAAAGGGGAAATGAAATAGAGCGAGTGGTGATTAGGCTAGCGCCACCAGACACCTGCCAAAATAATCAATGCTGGGAACACAAGACAATGACAACTGACTGGGTACACAAGACTGGGTATAAACAAGAGTGGGTATAAGTGCTATGCACTAACAACAAGACTGGGTTTAGACAAGACAGGGTTAGAATGCTATGCACTCTCAAGGCTGGATACACAGTGCCAAATACTGAGATACTGAGTACTAAATGCACCATACCAGACAGGACTAGATATATACTGCGCAATGATGATGATACTCTGGCAATAATGTCAGTAACCAATAGCAACACCGGGACAGAATGCTAGCAGGGTAGACAGGAAGCTTGCACAGTTACCAGAAGACTCTGGATAAACTACTGCCACAAGCCATACACCACAAATGTCCCAACTGCTGCACTAAATAGCCAGACAGCTGGCGATATCAAACAAAGTGCAGAGAAGCACTACTGGTCACAGCAGAAGTCTAACAGGTGATACCAAGGTAAACCTCAGAAACTACACACCAAGGGCCTCGTTCATTAAGCTCGATTTGAGCTAAATCGCCTTAAATCGCGTGATTTGTGCATAAAAAAAATCGCCAACCCGCATTTATTAAGCACTAAATCACGCGATTTGACTGTGATTTTAAATAGCGTGTATTAAACTCGCGGTCCCGATTTTTTTACATAATAAAGATACAAGTTTTGTAATTCATTAAAGTCGATTTCACCAAATCACGGTGAAATCGCCTTTAAATCACAAAAAATAAAATCGCAGCCAGAGAGGTGCGATTCTATTTTTTTTGACGATCGGGACCTACAAAAACACATGTCCGTATAACAGACATGTGTTTTTGTCTGTGTAAAAACTCTGCGCTGCATGGCTGCAAGCCTTAGCCATGCTGTACTGATGGAACTACAAGGATTAAAAAAGCTGATCCTCGTAATTCTATCAGCACAACATGGTTACACTTGTAATCATGCAGCGCTGCGTGTACTGTGTAAAAAATAAAAAAATCACAAGACATACATTAACCCCTACATTGCTAAAATAAAGTATTCATGTAAAAAATATATTTTCCTAACTAACAATGTACCCTACATGAATGCACTTACCTTCAGGGGGCATCTCCCCTAATGTAAGTGAAGTGTGTGCAATGTATCAAGTGTATAAAATAATAAAAAATATTTTTACACTCACTATTTGATGTCCGCATCTTGGGAAGCCTTCAATTCTTCTTATTCTGATGTCTTCTTCTGTTTTTTTCCAGCTTGGATCCTCTTCTCTGGTTGACACGAAGCAGAAGATCTTCCTTACTCCATCGCGGCTTCTTCTTATGACGATCAGGTCGCTAGGGGGCACTGTTTTTTTACTACAGGTGACGTCAGTTACATTGGTCCTCTACTGTTTCTGACGTCACCTTAACCCGACCTTAATCCGGCCCTGCAGACAGCACTTAGACAGCACTCAGACAGCGCATACAGGACACAGACAGCAGTCATACAGCACTCAGACAGCAGTCATACAGCACTCACACAGCACTCAGACAGCACACATACAGCACTCAGACAGCACACATACAGCACTCAGACAGCACACATACAGCACTCACACAGCACACATACAGCACTCAGACAGGACACATACAGCACTCAGACAGGACACATACAGCACTCACACAGCACACATACAGCACTCACACAGCACTCACACAGACAGCACTCAGAAGGCACAGACAGCACTCATATAGCACACAGACAGCAGTCATACAGCACTCACACAGCACACATACAGCACTCACACAGCACACATACAGCACTCAGACTGCTCTAGTATTAGAAATGTATCTAGGAATTCATTGCCTATATCTAATATTATATTGAAGGTTTGTGTGGTTTTAATATTTGATACTCTCTTGGTAAATTTATTGTTTCATATCTATAAGGAACCTCTTCTAGAGTGTATGAGATAAAGATCCTCACCAGGGTGCGCCTATATATTCATATAGATTTCTGTTGTTTCTGAATTTTTGGTACAAGGTGGGACGTACTGTTACCGCTACGGTAGGCTGCCTAAGCACTGTGCGCCTGTATACATATTGTACTTATCATCATTTTCTGTACATTTGTACAAAATTACGGCTGCCACCATGTTTTCACACAGAGTAGAAAGAATGAGAATGGTAGATAACATCTTCCCACATGACACTGTTATTAATAATATTCCCATCGAACATGAAGAAGAAGATCTAGACAGACTGATGAAGAAATTAGAATTCATACTGTTGAAAGAGAATAGTATATGGTGGGACATAGTTGCACTTGAAAAATATATGGCTGAACAAGTCATACCTAAAGGGTTGAGGATTAATAAAGCTCCCTCCTTTGAATCACAAAGTTAAAATTTTAAGAGAGAGTGGAGGACGATAATCGATAGATGCTTCTTCTCTCTTGTAGACATTGGGGTAGATCCAGAACTCCGCTTGCAATACGTTTACTCGTGTAGCGTATTTACGCGTGCGTACCTTCTATACACTCCCCTTGGCACACCCCTTGAATGTACGTATTTTGTCCGAGATCCGCTTTCCAAACCCTACCTTAACTTTTGCCCACGTAACCGATGTCATCCGCTCACGTACGTATGGGCAACACGTATTTACGCAGCTAAGCACGCCCATACTGTACACTTTATATACAAACTCCTGCCTACATAGCGTATTTAAGACGTATTTCAAACGTATTTTTTTCGTTACAGAAGAAATTCAAGAAGGAGCTAATAAGGAGGAAACAGATACCAATGATCATTTTCAGTTCAAGAAAAAAATCCACATTTTACCCTGCACATACTAAAGGTTGTTTCATTGAAACATTCAATAAGATAGTTAGTGAAGATCTAAAAAAGATCACTAATAAGAAAAACAAACCTAATAGAAACAATCTGTCAAAGAAGGAAGTAGAGACGCTCAAAAACCTCCAAAAAGACACTAACATTATAATCAAATCCGCCGATAAAGGTGGCGGTGTTGGTGTGATGGATAAAGAGAAATATATTGCCAAAATTAATAGACAGTTAAATGAAACCTATAAAAAAAACTTAAAGGAGATCCCACAATAAACATTAGGAATAATTTCAATACATTAATACAAAAACATTTACAGAAGTACTATCTCAGCACAAGGGTCCGATTTTCTCACTATTATGGAAAACAGCACACCAGTAATATACATCTTGCCTAAAGCCCACAAAAATCCATTCAGTCCCCCAGGTAGACCCATCATTGCCGGTACCAATTCCATTACTTCCAATCTGTCGTTATTCATTGATCATCATCTTCAGCCAATTGTAACCAATACCCCATTTACATAAAGGATACAGCAGATATAATTACCAAATTGAAAGGCATCCAGTGGGAAAATATGTTTTTAGTCACAGCTGATGTCACTGCCCTCTACACCATTATTAAACACAGTGACGGTGTGGAGAATTTTAGAAGGGATACATTTTATTCTTAATAACAATTATTTTAATGGTGATTTTTACCTCCAGACGAAGGGGACAGCAATGGGGACCAGGTTCGCCCCTAGCTATGCCAACCTCTTCATGCACCATTGGGAAAGTCGGCATGTGGGGAGGGGGCATGCATGAGGCGAATGTCTGGTCTTCTGGTGGAGATACATTGATGATGTGCTCTTCGTCTGGAAAGGGAGAGAAGATGATCTTAGAGATTTTTGTACTTATCTTAATCAGAATTCTAAAAATATAGTTTTAACCTTTGATATTAGCCAAACCAAAGTTAATTTCTTAGATCTTACCATATACCTCAAAGATGGAGAACTTCAAACCTGCAGTTACTCCAAACCCACAGACATTAATTCCTACATTAACTATAGTAGTGGGCACCATAGCCAATGGTTTAAGAATATACCGGTTGGGCAATTTAAGAGACTCCACCGTACCTGCACAGAAAGAAATACGTATTCAACCAAAGCAAAAACATTAGTTGTACAATTCATAGATAAAGGGTATGGAGAAGATCATTGAAGACGTAGGAGAACTAGAAAGAGATAGTCTGATTAAGAAAAAAGATCCATCCATTAGTAGAACATGAAAAAAATAAAAAATATGACACAGCTTTTATTACCCAATGTAATAAGGAACACAGAAATGTAAAGAAAGTCTTTTTTAAACATTGGAATATTTTACTTCAGGATCTGGTTTTAAAGGAGTTTTTACCTTCCAAACCACATTTTTTTTTTATAAAAAAGCACCCAACCTAAAGAATAAATTGGTTAGATGTGCTCTCATTGATAACAACAAACCATATATTAACATATATTAAAATATATTAAAACCAAGGGCAACACCCTGGCAACACTAAAAACTTAATTTATCTTCTTGAGTGTAGCTGCAAACAAATTTATGTAGGAAATACTAGCAGACCTTTAAAGACCAGATTGGGGGAACGTGTATATAACATTACGAAAGGGAAAGATACACACCCCTTTTCACTGCACTTTAAGAATTCACACCAATGTTCCCCATCTCAGATTATAAGATTCCCGGGTATACAAAATATCCTCCCAGATTGGAGGACGAATAACTTGAATTCACGCCTGGCGAAATCAGAGATGCAGTAGATCTATCAATTAGATTCCCTGGTTCCTAAAGGTTTAAACGCAGACTTTGAACTAAAATGGTTCCTGGCCTGAGATCACCACCATAAAAGGAAGGAGGGGAGTTACACTAAGATACGGTCATACCACCCTGGATAGGCCCAAGCCCGTCCGATCATGGAAGTGAATCGGTGTGGGCCTGTCTAGTACAAAGTGGGAGACTACTTGGGAACATCAGGTACAGTAATCACGTTCGGCTCCCTCTCTAACCAGGTGGCTCCCTCAGCCATATATGTACTTACTGGAAAGTAAAATAAAAAATATATATGGATATTGAAGAGTGTATTATTTGTTTATGTTTTTAAGTGTACAAATGATAATTTATCCACTTCTTCTCTGATTGTAGTGTGTCATTTTAAGTATTTGACCCACCCAGATTTTCGGTTTGTTTTATAATTCTTTATGGTATTTCTTTAATTGTGGTATATCAGGGTCGCCCAATTTTTTTTTGTGGGACGGTTTTGATATGCATCTACATTTAGTTGGGATGCTCATTTTTCTATCATTTTAAGTATTTTATCCCCCCAGGTTTTGGGCATGTTTAATAATTGCTTTACAACCCCATAAGGTATTCTTTTTTTAATTGTGGTTTATTAAGGTCTCCTATTTTTCATGTGAGATGGTATTGACATTCATTTACATTTAGTAAGATGCTTTTTTTTTTTTTTTATCTAATTGTTGTTAGAACCCATAACTTTTGAGTCAGCGTTACATATTAATATAGTCTTTTTATCATGTATTTCCAGATTCACCTTGCCTCGATTACTCTATTCCATAACAGATAGGTAGTCAAATAGCGGGATTTGGGTTTATGTGGTTTTCTTTTAGTATTTACAAATTACAGAAGACTTTTCTTTTCTCTCCTTTCTTTTAAAATCTGGCACTATAGCAATAGTGATGGTATTGACATTTATCTACATTTAGTTGAGATGCTTATTTATTTAATTATTTTTCTAAATAATTCATTATCTCTGTAGATAATTGCATCTGTCTTCACCTATGGACAGATTATATGTTATTCATTTATTTATGTAGAATACATCTTCTTCTTTTAGACAATAGGTTCAAATATTCATATACACCTCAGTTTAATTAGTGGTCCGCAACAATTATTTAAATCTTTTATGCCTATGATTTCCGTGTTGAATGAGAATCCATCTCCATTGTTCTGCATCCAAGTCTCTCTGTAGTTCTGGGGAACTATGTTTTGTAATAATTTGGGTTTTTGATTCACTGGTATTTTTTATGTGTTGTTTACTTTTTCTGTTTATTTAAATTTGCACCAATTCATTATCTTGCCGTATTATTATGTTTGAGGGACATGATTCCCACCCCTATTTTTGTTTGTTAACCAGTTTTCCATCAACGTCAGTTTGGTCAGCTTAGATTTGTTTTGCGGATTAGCCCGATACGGTAACTCCTCCTTGATTGCCGTACAATTCATTCATTTAAAGTGATTTAACATCCATAACTCTGTCACACATGTATTTTAATATTTCTCGGATACATAAGGTTTTTTGTCCTAAATGATCGTTTTTATTACTTTTAAGACACTCCAATTAAATATGTAAATCTCAACGGAAGTGATCTATATATACTTTGTACCTACCTACTACCCCCCACTGCCTTGAAAAAGACTCATAGGTCGAAACGCGTCGGTCATGTGATCGTTGAGGTGTGTGGGTCCCAGACATTCAGCCGTAGGTTTCCATCTATTTATTATCTTCGGCAGTTTGGTACGGAACTCTCCGCTCGGGGGTTTTTCCTATTTATGGTTTATTTTTATTAAGTGTTATTTCATATGTATTGTTTTAATTCAAACTTTTTTTGTATTTAATAAATCCTGATTTTTTACTATTCTCATATATTTTGAACTCTTCTTTTCTGTCATACCCACGGCGGTGACCACGCACCGCTCCCACTTATTACTTTAAAGATACTATTTATCCTGGTTTCCTCATTCCGTGGAGAGAAGAGTATAAAACAAGAAGCTGCATACTAAAGAACACGTTGATTCACAAGTTACACTGTTGCACATCCAGAGCCTGCGACCCCACGGTTTTAAAGAACGTTTACTTCACTGTATTGGAAAAGAATACTTTCACCCACACTGGGCACTGTGAGAGGACTTTACGTCCAAATTTTTATTTAATTTACATCAACCGATTGCTTTCTTAATTTTCTTTTGGACACTATAATTCCCTGTTTTACCCACCTCATCTGTTAAGGACTTTGGGACTTTTATATTACTGAAATTTATCGGAAGGTGGAGTTTCATTAAGTTTTTTTTTTTTTTTTTATTAGAGTTGTTCCCCCTTTGTTTCACTTTATTACAATTTGCCAAATTTTCTTTCTCCCATCATAATTAATTCACTACTGTGGCCCATTTTCTATGAAAGTTTAATCACTATTTAATTATTTAAGAAGTTTCTTTTAATTACTTTTCAGAGTCATTTGCAGCATATCTTATATTAAATATTTATTTATTGCGGATTTGCAGATGGTAATTATTTGTGGTTTAAATATTAGAAATTCACTGTCAATATTTCTAAGCCATTGTTTATTACACCTGTCATTTACTGTATCCATCACCAAAACTGCACTTTACAGTATCAATATTTTGATCTGGTATACTCAGTTTTTATATTTTTATGATCAATACTTAGTGTTTTTAGTGAGTCTATAAGCAATTTCAGAATTATTGGTTGTTTTAAGATACACTATTCATTTGTTTTGAACACTGAAAGACCTACTGCTCTAGTATTAGAAATGTATCTAGGAATTAATTGCCTATATCTAATATTATATTGAAGGTTCGTGTTGTTTTAATATTTGATACTCTCTTGGTAAATTTATTGTTTCATATCTATAAGGAACCTCTTTTAGAGTGTATGAGATAAAGATCCTCACCAGTGTGCGCCTATATATTCATATAGATTTCTGTTAGCACTGAGACAGCACTAACACAGCACACAGACAGTAATCAGACAGCACTCACACAGACAACACACAGACAGCACTC
Source organism: Limnodynastes dumerilii (assembly GCA_011038615.1). NCBI lineage: Eukaryota > Metazoa > Chordata > Amphibia > Anura > Limnodynastidae > Limnodynastes > Limnodynastes dumerilii. Next base: position 11,347 of record WWET01008804.1, read on the forward strand.
AGAAAGCACACAGACAGCACACATACGGCATTCAGACAGCACACATACGGCATTCAGACAGCACACAGATAGCACACAAACAGCACTCATACAGCTCACAGACAGCACTCAGACAGCAGACATGCAGCACATATACAGCACACAGACAACACACATACAGCATTCAGACAGCATATAGAAAACACTCACACAGCACACACAGTACACATACAGCATTCAGACAGCATATAGAAAGCACTCACACAGCGCATACAGGACACAGACAGCACTCATACAGAACTCAGACAGAACACATACAGAACACACACAGTACTCATCCAGCACACAGACAGCACTCACACGGCACACAGACAGCACTCACGGCACACAGACAGCACTCACACGGCACACAGACAGCACTCACACGGCACACAGACAGCACTCACACAGCACACAGACAGCACTAATACAGCTCGCAGACATACAGCACACATACAGCTCGCAGACAGCACTCAGACAGCGCATACAGGACACAGACAGCACTCATACAGAACAGCACGCAGACAGCAGTCAGAAAGCACTCACACAGCACACATACAGCACTCATACAGCACACAGACAGAACTCATAGAGCACTCATATAGCAGAGACAGCACACACGGCATTCAGACAGCACTCACACAACACACATACAGCACTCACACAGCATTCAGACAGCACTCACACAGCAGACAGACAGCACTCATACAGCTCACATACAGCACAGACACCACTCATATAGCTCACAGACAGCACACAGATAGGACACAGACAGCACTCACACAGCACACATACAGCACAAATACATAACAAAGACAGCACACAGACAAGACTCATACAGCACTCACACAGCATATATACAGCACTCACACAGCACATATACAGCACACAGACAGCACTCATACAGCACACAGACAACACTCATACAGCACTCACACAGCATACATACAGCACTCACACAGCACACAGACAACACTCATACAGCACATACAGAACTCTGACAGCGCTCATACAGCACAGAGACAGCACTCAGGCAGCACACAGACAGCTCTCACACAGCATACAGACTGCACTCATACAGCACACACACAGCACTGAGACAACACTCATACAGCACATATACAGAACACAGACAACATTCACACAGCACACAGACAGCACACAGACAACACTCATACAGCACACAGACAGAATACAGACAGCACTGAGACAGCACATATAGAGAACACAGACAGCACTCACACAGCACACAGACTGCACTCATACAGCACACAGACAGCACTCATACAGCACACAGACAGCTCTTATACAGCACACAGACAGAACTCATACAGCACACAGACAGCACTCATACAGCATACAAACAGCACTTACACAGCACTCAAACAGTACACATATAGCACTGAGACAGCACACAGAACTCATACAGCACAGACAGCACTCACACAACACTGAGACAGCACACAGACAGCACTCAGATAGAACATACAGAACTCATACAGCAAACAGACTGCACTCATACAGCACACAGACGGCAATCAGACAGCACTCAAACAGCACACATACAGCACGGAGACAGCACACAGACAACACTCATATAGCACACATACAGAACACAGACAGTACTCACACAGCACAGAGACAGCACTCATACAGCACTCACATAGCAAACAGACAACACTCACACAGTACACAGACTGCACTCATACAGGACAGACAACACTCACACAGAACACATACAGCACTCACACAGCACACATACAGCACTCAGGCAGCTCACATACAGCACTCAGGCAGCACACATACAGACAACTCTCATACAGCACTGAGACAGCACTCATACAGCACAGACTGCACTCATACAGAACACAGACAGCACTGAGACAGCACTCACACAGCACACAGACAACACTCATACAGCACTCATAGAGCACTGAGACAGATACAGTCAGGGTACAGATATTTTATTAGCCTTTCTTTCCATAGGAAACCAGGCTAAACTGAATAGAAATACAAGGTAAGAGCGCACGGCATGGCCCAACGCGACCCCGCCACGCCTCCCGCGTCTCTAGAAGCCATTCCACTGTGAAAATACTGAACTGAAATGAATGTTGTGGTGTAATAACCAGGCTTATTACACATCTTTATTATCCGCCTGGGCGCCTACATCGTAGGGCTCCAGCGTGTCCACCGTCTGCCAGGGAAGATGTGCCTCGTCCACACAGTCCACGGATAATAAATGATCGCCTCTCCTGAAATGCTCTGTGGCTGCAAGGCGGGGGAGGGGTAAAAGAAAAAATAGACTTCTATAAATAGTGTGGAAATGCCCTCGTCCCTTCCGGCGGCACCAGGGGCGGAGTTTCCTCTCTTTCATTGTACCCTGATTGGCGCAGAAGAACGGAAGGAAACGTCTGTATTAAGTCATTGAGTTCTAGTTGTCCTCAGACTCCTCCTCTGCCTCCCGCAGCCACGTGAAGAAGGCGGTGACGGATTTTAGCGCTACTCCCTTCCCGTTCTGCTCGGCCGGGTCCTTGCTGCCCTCCCACCTGTAGAAGGCGTCCTCGGATATAACCTCCTCATCGTACAGGCAATCAAAAAACATCCGAAGCAAATCTGCAGAGAGAAACGCGTTAGCCTCCAGCTACACCAGAGCCGACAGGAACTACAAGTCCCAGCAGCCACACTGTCATGTCATACATCTGCCCCCAGACAGACACACGTATATATGAGAGAGAGAGAGAGAGAGAGAGTATGTGTGTGTATATATATATATATATATAGAGAGAGAGAGAGATACAGTTGTGTATATATAGAGAGAGAGAGAGAGAGAGAGAGACAGCGTGTATATATATATATAGAGAGAGAGAGAGAGAGAGACTGCTGAAGATCCGCTCTCGCTCACAATATATATATATATATATATAGAACAAGGGGTTAACTTGCACTCCTTTGAAGATCAGTATGTGCTTAAAGGTGCAGTCAAAGTAAGTAGAATCCACAATGTAAAGAAAGAGACCAATACAGATATCTCCGCCATCTGGACAGGTACAGGCGATGAGTTTGAAGATATGATGACGTCCATTAATTCTTTGGAGTCAACTATCAAATTCACCCACACCAATAGTATGATTGGAATCCACTTCTTGGACGTCAAAGTTATCAGAAAAGGCAATATCCTTGCCACAATGATCGGAAACCAACTGATAAAACCACTCTTCTGTATTCTAAAAGCCACCACCCACCGCCTCTCATAAAAGCACTTCCATTCTCCCAGCTTATTAGAGCCAAGCGGATCAACAGTGACCCTGAAGCGGCAGAGCAAAAAATGACAGAAGTCATGGACAACTTCAAACACAGGGGATATAGCAGAGCCTGTCTACGATCCCCAGAGAGGCTCTTCTGATCACTAATTCCATGGATCACACGCTATAACCATCTCAGCTTTTTTTTGCAAACGCTGCGAGATCCCCTTGGCCGGTAATCTGCACTGATCCAGCACTACCTATGCTACAAACATCTTCTTTACTGATGGGCCGGAACCTGAGGGACCATTTATGCAAAAATGACATTAGACGCCAGCTACGTACTGGGTCCCAAACTTTACTAACCAGGCGCCCTGGGTGCATCACTTGTTCCTTTATGGACACTGGACCTTCGTTTGAACATCCCCTTACTCACCGCCAATTCTCTCTCAAACATGTAATTACGTGTTCCAGCAAATTTGTTGTGTACCTTATTAGATGCCCAATCAATGCGGATTACTGTACATTGGCAAAACTATTAGGAAACTTAAAGAGAGACTCGCCCTCCATCGATCTGCGATCAAAGCCGCCCTATCTAGCAAGGACAATGACCAGCCAGTGGCTAGACACTGGTTGCAACATAATCACTCCCTCACAGACATTCGTTGGCTGGGGGTAGATCACATCCCTGTGCCCCCCCC
>WWET01008806.1:14961-33636 GCA_011038615.1 Limnodynastes dumerilii
TAAATAACAGTGTGATAGTAAAGCTGGTCAGTATCTGTGTGCTGTAAGCAATTTAAAGATAAATCCCTGCATGCAAAGAATACAATTAACTTTACTCCCCCTGAAATCAACATGGTTTAGCCCAGGTGTAACTAAGTTCATGCACTTAACAAGGTCTGGATCCAGCCCAATGTCTGTAAAGAACATGGGTCTGGAAAGGACCAGGAGGAAAAAATAATAATAGGCAGTCTTGCAAAGAATAAATAAATCCTCCTTAAAATCCAAATAGCAGGGGAAAAGTGTCTTACATAACCAGCAGGTGCAGAGTCCCGATAGCTGTTTCAGTGCGATGTGCACCGTCCTCAGGGGAAGAAAACAAGTAGTCTACTTGTTTTCATCCCCTGAGGACGGTGCAGGGGGCAGATCACAAGATCAATTATAAAAGAGCAAAATGAATTGGGGAGGAAACCAAAGCTGTCTATAGAAAGCAATTGAGGGGCAGGGTTTCATTAAGACCTGTAGGGGTGAGTGCATTCAGCTTGTATATAAAACGGCTTTCATGTTGAAGTAGAGTTCTCTCTCTGTCACCTCCTCTGCTATGTTTAGGTATAGTATCTAGCCCCATCCATTTGAAGTCTTTAAGTTGATGCCCCGCTGAGAGCCAGTGTCTTGCCACTGGTTGGTCGTTCTGTTTCCCTTCCAGTGCTGCTTTAATCGCGGATCTATGTAGGGCCAGTCGCTCCTTAATTTTTCTGACTGTTTTACCGACATAAATCATCTTGCAAGGGCAAGTGATTACATATATCACGAATTGGGTGGTACAAGTGATGATGTGCTTGATGGGGATGTGTTGGCTGGTACCTGGGTGTATAAATATAGCTTCAGTAATCATTTGGGAACAGCTGATACAACCCATGCAACAAAAGTTGCCTGGTTTTTTGTAAAGAAATGTCTCTGTAGGTGCTGTAGCTTTACTAGAGATATCACTCTTGCACAAGATATCACGAAGATTTCTTCCTCTTGTGTGGCTGGCCAGAAGACTGTGATTTTTCAATGGGAGATAATTATCCGTACTGACAACTGGCCACAGTGATCTAGCAGCACGTCTTTGAAAAAAAGAGAGGTGATTGTATTTTGTCACCCAAGGAATTTTGTTCTGCAGGGCTACTTTGTCCTTGCTGTAGAGGAGATCCTCCCTCTTAACAAGTGAAATTTTATGTTTTGCATCTTGTAGTGTTCGAGAGCTGTATCCTCTTTGTTGGAATAGGTTCAGAGTATCCTCTATTTGTTTCGTTGCAATATCTTCCTCGCTGTTAATCCTCTTGACACGGACCAACTGTGCATAGGGTAAACCCCTTATCAGTGAGGGAGGATGGTGGCTCTGTGCTAAAAGCAGTGAGTTTTTATCGGTTGGTTTGTGGAACAAACTGGTCTGTACAAGGTTCTGAAGTTTAGAGATCTGCACATCCAAATACTGAATCTGTGTAGTGCTGGAGGTGTATGTGAACTTGATAGTAGGATCAAGTTCATTAACTGTAAGCATCATTTGCTCAAATCCAACGGTAGTGCCCGTCCAAAAAAGTATGATATTATCAATGTACCGTTTAAACAACAGAATGTTCTCACTGTGTACAGGGTGTTCCAAAAAGAGTTTTTTCTCAACCGCGAACATATAAGCATTGGCGTACGACAAAAACTCTTTTTGGAACACCCTGCACACAGTGAGAACATTCTGTTGTTTAAACATGTTGTATCACTTTTTTTCTAAATATAGATTTATGATAGAAATTTGTACTAAAAATAATCATACATAATAGTACATACATACATAACAGTACATACCTACCTACATACCTACCTACATACATACATACATACATACATACATACATACATACAGACATGCATACATACATACATACATACATACATACATAATAGTACATACATACATAACAGTACATACATACATACATACATACATACATAACAGTACAAATATACATTATAGTACATACATACATACATACATACATACATACATAACAGTACATATAAACATTATAGTACATACATACATACATACATACATACATACATAACAGGGTTATTCCCAGGTTGTAGCTGCGGTCTGTGATTTTTGTGACAATTTTTGGGGGGAATTGTCAGGTTAATGATAAATGTGTACTGTATAATATCGGGTGATTTTTGTGGCAGGGAATTGTTGGGCTTATCGATAAATGTGTACTATATAATATTGGGTGATTTTTGTGACAGTTAGGGAATTGTTGGGCTTATTGATAAATGTGTACTATATAATATCGGGTGATTTTTATGACAGTTAGAGAATTGTTGGGTTACTGATGAATGTGCGCTGTATAACATAGGGTGTATCGCTTTCATATTTCAGACATTAAAGGTTTATTTTTTATTTTTTTAAAGGGCCGGCCCTATATCATTTTAGAGGAGTAATGGGGACATTGAGACGCCGCTGTGGGCACAGGATGACAGGGCATTCTGCCCTGGCATCCTTGGGCATGGTGGTGCCTGTAGCACTACAAGCATCAGCATGCCCTGCCCCATTGTTGTTCTGTGAAGTCAGTCAGGATTCTAGCTGTCAGTAGTTAGTCATTGTCGGGTCTTGCTTAGCGGGACTTTTTTACATGTCGGGATTTTCAGTGTAGGTATTTTATTCTTGTAGGGATGTAACGTTGCGCGGCAGAAGCCGCGTTACTTACCATACCAGAGGGCTCCGGCGTCTGACCGGCTGCTCCAGCGGCGGTCTCCGGCGTCCTCGTGGACCACTGGGCGCCGCCATCTTGCCTGAGGCACGTGACTCCCCGCGGCCAATCCTGAAGCAGGCCAGGGGAGCACGTGTCAGAAGTCCCAATCAACAGCTGGAGCGGGCTATTTAAACATCTCTCAGCTGTTCCTCAGTGCCAGAACTTCGTGTCTTCACACTGGGAGCCTGGTTCCTATTGTTCTATTGTGCCTAGCAATTCTACCTGCCGGACCAGCACTATATCTATCTGCCTGAACCTGCAGTATACTTACCTGCCTGCCTAGCAGTTCTACCTGCCGGACCTGCAGTATACCTATCTGCCTGAACCTGCAGTATACTTACCTGCCTGAATCTACAGCAGTCACGTCTGCTTATATCTACCTACCTGAATCTACAGCAGTCACGCCTGCTTATATCTACCTACCTGAATCTACAGCAGTCACGTCTGCCTTTACCTACCTGCCTGAACCTACAGCAGTCATACCTGCCTATACCTAACTGCCTGAACTCGCAGCAGCTAAACCAGCCAATACCTACCTTCCTGAACCTACAGTATATTTGCCTCCCTGCCTTGCCAAACATACACTGAACTGTATCTACAACTTACCTACCTCTGTCAGAGACTGTTCTTATACACGCCAGTTCGGTCTCACCCTGCCACCTGTCTGGGCGGAATCTCCGTCTGTCTCTTCAGGGCTCATATGCGCCACCATTATTTAAAACCACCCAGCTTCGTATTCTCTGTTTCCGCCCACCAACCTGAACCCAGTACGGATCAACCTCAGAACGTGACACAGTGACAAACATGTGTGCATTAAAAAAGCCTTTACACTGTATAACAATGCCCCCTAATGTGTGCACTTACCTCCGGTGTAGGGAAACTCGTGGAGGGATTTTTACCGCCGAGATTTTCACCGCCGGGAAATAATACCGGACCCTGATGAAGACCCCCTTACAACCCAGCCCAATTTCAGACTTCTTTAGATAAATTACAAATCTTCACCACTAACTTGTATCTCTGTATTTTTCACAGCACCTGCAAGAAAATCTGTGGCCCTACGAGGTTGTGCCACAGATAGTTTCTGTTCCGTCGGCACCCAGTCAGTGACTATTGATGGCTACAAAGTGGACAATGTGGTCATCTGAACAAGCGGGAGTTTTGGTCTGTGCAGTAGTCATTTTGTTACTTTATTTACTGCGAATGCTGCCGCAAAAGTTGTGTATTTTTAAAGGAAGCTGTGTTTACTTCCCATAATGCTTTAAGTTACGTCCCTCAAATGCTCAAACTTTTTTTAATTGTTTTTCTTTATTGAATTTTTAGTACAAACATTTTTTAAAAGACAAATACAGCAAACAGTACAAACAATGCTGTATTGCATAAAATCTTTATAGCGGAAAATTATACAATGATGCATACATTATAAATGAGAAACATCCAGCAGGTTTACATTTTGTACAGTTGTGCTTAGTTAAGCCTTCTCAAAATCAGGGAAAATTGTACCATGCACTGCAGGCCCACCTGCTGGGGAAAGTTGAATAGGGCTTCAGAAATCATTAAACCTTTGTTTACTTTCCAATTAGCTGCTGACGGCTTCCTGCAGAGATCAGACAATGAAGATGACATCACCCTCAGAAAATTGAATGACTCATCCTGTTAATTGAATGGGTGATGTCAACTTCATTGTCTAATCTCTGCAGCTGCTAATTGGTAAATAAACAAACCTTTAATGATTTACTAATGGACTGCAATCTAACTTTCCCACAATGGGCTGGATCCAGACCTAGTTAGGTGCATGAACTTAGTTACTCCTGGGCTAAACCATATTGATTTCAGGGGGAGTCAAGTTAATTGTATTCTTTGCATGCAGGGATATATCTTTGAATTGCTTACTGCACACAGATACTGAGCAGCTTTACTATCACACTATTATTTAGACTTGGGATAGGGCAAGTCTATGGAGGTGGAAGTTTAGGTCCGACAGGAGGTTGTGAGGGGAGTGACTGTTTATTCTGGTGGCTGTAACCTGTTCCGACCTGCCACTTAGATGCATATATTTGCGGCCCGATCGCCGACAGATCTCTGAATCAGGCCCTAAGAAAGGAAAGTTACTCCTGGGATAAACCATATTGATTGCAGGGGGAGTCAAGTTAATTATATTCTCTGCATGCAGGGAAATAGCTTTGAATTGCTTACTGCACACAGATACTGACCAGCTTTACTATTACACTGTTATTTAGCCTTGGTCTAGGAAACATCACCTCTCAACTCTAATACTGTTTGCAACAGATGAAATATGACTCACCTGCAATCAACATCGTTTAGCCCAGGAGCAACTAAGATCATGCACTTAACTAGGTCTTGATCAGGCCCAATGTTATGAAATGAGCATCTTAGCATGAAAAGCTGTATCTAATCTCCACTATATCAAAAAAAGGTTACAGCAGGTACAAGACAAACACACAACTTCTGAATACAAGAATATAACTTTGCTGTAGCCAAAAATATATATGTTCAAACATTTTTACCTTCTTTACCTTATTTTTTATTTAAATATGTTGCCTTTTATTTTGTAATGGTAAAGTAAATGATCATTATGTTACTGATGTATAAATACATACATACATACATATGAAGTATACAGATATAATGGCTTATAAGTGAAATACAATAATAAAGGATAAACTTTAAAATTGAATTATAAGCCATAAAATATATTGGATCACAAAGGCAAATGTTCCAGTCCTGACACTTGCTATTATAAGGATGGGTACCAGCAATGCCTGTGCTGTCTGTAAGGGTCTGCTCCTCAGAAATGGGCAATGGGAAAACCTCCACTAAGTGCCCATAGTGTCTATTGTAATACTGTAAAAGGACTGTAAACCATATCCTAACAAAGCCATTTTCAAGGTGTGCTCACTCTGAATAAAACATACAGTATGGCGTCTTTGTGTGCGTCTTTGTATTTTTCTCTTTTTCTACTGGCGTCTTTCTGTGCGTCTTATTTCAGTTTTTAATTGAACTTAGAAAGAAAATGTTCTCAACGGGGGATTCCAAAATATAAGTTTGCCATCCCATGAACTTGAGTCTTAGGATAGGTGGTGCAATTCCTTCCAGATATAATTATCTTTCAGGAAGCAAATTCCTCTTTGGTAAGACGTTCAGAGTGGTCTGTGTATATTGATCAAGGTATGTATCAAAGGAGATATTGAGGAAACAAAAGACAAGAAAAATCCATCCTTGTGCGGATCGTTAAAGACCAGATAATTTACCCCCCTATATACTTAAAATATCCTGCATATGAAGGAGGTATACTGCGATCCCCCTTCCCTTCACTGGTCACCCTTATATTCCTCTCCAGGATCCACATCTCAAGTGATGGAAAGAGATAAAGAAATATAAACAACATGGGTGTATCCTTGTGAAATATGTTAAATATGCTCATCTTCCACTCACAATGTAATCGTCTTGTTCATTGTACATATCAACACCTTGAGATATTGGGCTGGATCCAAATTTAAGAAGGAGCATGAAATAAAGATATCAAAGTTACTCTGGGCTAAACCATGTTGATTTCAGGGTAGTCACATTTCATCTATTGCAAACAGTATTAGAGTTGAGAGGTGGTGTTTCCTAGCCCAAGGTTAAATAACATTGTAATAGTAAAGCTGGTCAGTATCTGTGTGCAGTAAGCAATTCAAAGCTATTTCCCTGCATGCAAAGAATATAATTAACTTGACTCCCCCTGCAATCAATATGGTTTAGCCCAGGAGTAACTTTCCTTTCTTAGGGCCTGATTCAGAGATCTGTCGGCGATTGGGCTGCAAATATACTCATCTAAGTGGCAGGTCGGAACAGGTTACACCCACCAGAATAAACAGTCACTCCCCTCACAACCTCCTGCCGGACCTAAACTTCCACCTCCATAGACTTACCCTAAATGGCCGCACTCACTTCCGACCCTATGTGTATTAGTTGAGTATATTTAGGGCTCTGTAAGCGCGCCGACTTTCCCCCATCTAAATGCCCCCCCCGCATTTCTATTCAAATCCTTAGGTCCGTATATTTCTGCCGCACTTAGGGTCGCATTAGTTTCCGCCCGATTCACAAGTCCGACCCTAAGACATTTCCGACCTTAACATCAACGTACATGGCGTTGCACTATCACTACGCATGCACAGTTGATGCAAAATCGATCCGACCCTATATATACGCACGGAACTATCGTTAGTTTCGGATCTCTGAATCAGGCCCTTAATTTCAAGCACCTTCTTAAATCAAGATCTAACCCATTCTCTTTAGGATTATCTTTAGTTCCATCCAGTGTCGAGAAAAATAATCCAAAACAGATGTTTTTATTCTTATTTATTATTCAAAATATTAAATCAGTGGTATGAGCAGTGGTATGCATTGCTAGTAGTGTAAGCGACTTATCCTGTGTGTGGTCTAAGATGAAATACAGACCCAGCAGTGGGTATGGATGTAAAATTAAAGGTCAAATATAATCCACACTGTTTCCCAAATAGACAGACCCAATACTTGCTTACCACCTGCTATAGCCTTCCAATGCTTTTCATCTGTTCCAAGTCTTTTTCATGGCAGGCTACAGTTGTGGTAGACTCATGGTCTTATGTCTTGTATGACATCCATTTCAATTAGTACCTCAAAGTAAGTAATCTTATAGTAATAAATAAAAACTATGAAAGACATACAATGTGATACAGGATTGTAAAACACCCTAATAAAACCATTATTTATACATTATTATTTGCTATCACAGGCCTGGCCAACCTAAAGCTCTCCAGGTGCTGTGGAACTACAACTCCCAGCATGCTTTAACTTAAGTGCCCAAATACGCTACGCAATTGCAGGGTAGTATATTTTAATGCTGACTGTAAATGGAGGTTCTCATTGTTGCGAGCACCTCTGTCTGAGTGTAAATGTAATATAAAATACTAGAAAATATTTTTTTTATTTTTAATAAAAACATTTATTGTTTTTTTCTGCTGTTATAAATGAATGACCACATGCATAATACTTTGGCAGCACTTTCTGACACTTTGGAATGCATTAGAAGTGTTGTTATAAGTGGGGTTATTTTTGGTCTTTTGCCCAGTTCCTTTTATTTCTTATGGAATCTTCTGATTCGCATATTTTTATAGATCCTGAGCTACTTACGCTAGCCGGAGACGAAAAAATTGTATTTTCTAAGTACTGCACATGCTCACAGCAGATGTTGAGGCACGTAACTCAGAACATACGTACCAGCTTACTATCAGTAGCGTAACTATGAACGAAGGGGCGTGGCAGCCATAGGAATACATAATTACTCTTCGGAGGCGGGGTGAGGCATTTAAATTGTACAGTCTGGACGTGCTTAGACATGTACTTACTTACTTTGAAAAGTTAAGATAGGGTTTGGCAAGCGTAAAACGGCTTAAGTACGTATAGCCGAGAGGAGTGTCTAGGGGAGTGCATAGTAATTACGCTAGCGTAAATTCCTACTGTCACTCCTCTGCTACTTCGCCCTGTCTGTCACCCTCCCCCCCCCTGTTACTCCCCTGTCTCTCCCATCATTCAATACCATTCACAATTATCTCTGTCCTTTTTCTGACCAAACTTTGCTCACAACTGAACTTATTTGTTGAAACCACACCCTCTTTTCCAAAAGCCCCACCCCTTTACAAACCACAAATCGAGAAGTCCCTATATATTCTATTTGGCTAAACTTGGGGTTCAATGTCATTGGGACTGTCACCAATCAGCTTAATGACCTCGAAAACTATGGATTTGACAGTAATGTTGGTCATTTTGGATATTTTATTTTTCACCCCTTCTCATCCCCCATGCTGATGGGGGCTGAATTGGACTTAAACGGCATCGGGAGTGTCACTATTCATCTCAGCGACCCCAGTCGAAACTAATATCGGTCGTTTTCCATTATTTTTACATGTGACCTCCTTCCCACCCCTAGGGGTGCTAGGGGTGTCTTACCCCCACAATATTTGTTTCAAGATTGTAAGACATATGTGTACCAAGTTTGGTGTAAATTGCTTCAGGCATTCCAGAGTTATGTTGGAACATACACACATTTTTATATATATAGATATAGATATAAGCAAAATAGGGAGTTGGAGGCACTCAAGGAGTCTGACACAAAAGGTAAGTTGAATAGCTCTAGTGAGAGCTGGTTTTAATGTTCAAAGTAGATTACATGATGCGAGGGGTCCGACTTTTCAATCGCCTCTAGGCGATTTTGATCAGGGTGCATACAAGACAGCGTGTGTGCAGTGAAAAAACAGTGACACCTTAAATAGGTACAGTAAGTGAAAGGAGGTGCTTACCTTGTCCGCATGCAAGGCTGCCTCTGGACCGGACATCTCAAGACAGCTGTCATCCGGTGCATAGCGCCGACTCCTGGGTGTAGTAGGAGTTGCCAGATGCTGTCCATCATCGGCAGCTGCGGTAACCTAGGCAGCGCGACGCTCCAAAGTGTAAATAACAGGTTGAAGTGAAGTGACAGCTAGGAGAGAGCTGGAAATAAATAAAACAAGCGATATTAAAAGAAAAAGGGGAAAACTGGGGAGTGAATACAGAAATATCATTAAAGGGTACTAGAGGGAAGGGTGAACGAGCACTAAACGGGGCTGACAATAAACAAGGCATTGATAAACTGACTATTGGAGGGAGCAGTGACATAAGGAAAGAGACCAAAAGCTAAGTAACTGCACATGGTTAATTATTCTGATGAGTAAGATGGTGTACATTAGAACGAAGCATATGGGAGGCATATGGGAAAGTACAGCGCTACACTAATGGAGGGCTAAGGATACGGACAGTGCTGGTGGAATACCAAAAACTGATACACGGAGAAAGCACAATATAGGGGAGACATGCAAATTATGGCTACCATATGTGGGGCTCAATCAAGTGTATGTGGGACAATTGAGAGGCTTAGCCCCTAATAGAAGGGCGCTAAGATAAAGGTGGGGAAAAAAAGGAAGAGGAAAAAGAAGATGAAGAGGGGAAAAAGAAGAAGTCAGCTGGGAAAACAGCCATACTATGTAGAAAAGGAATGAATCAATTGGGAAAACAGCTATACTATGTTGGAAAGGAAAGCATAAGCTGAGAAAACAGCCATACTATATGGGAAGCTACCGAGTAGATGACGGGTAGGTGAAACACAGTGAGGTGTCAAGTACTAGAGTAATGCTGAGGTGGAGAAAGAGAAGGACAAAGCAAGATCTGTTAAAACAGTGTAGGGGTAAAGTTTCATTAAGGCCCTTAGGGGCCACTGTGTCCAATCGATGAATCCAACGGCTTTCTTTCTGCAGCAAAAGTCTATCACGGTCGCTTCCTCGTCGTGTACTCTTTATTTCTTCTTAATTGTATTTTAACTATCCCCCCATAATTGACCTTTATATCAAACATATCCCCCATAATAGGGCTTTATATGATAAAGAACCCAATTATGAGAGTGAATATAAAGCCCAATTATGGGGAGATCTAGACCCCTATTATGATATACGAATGTTATGCTTGTTCTCAAATAACCCCCCTCCCCCATAAGGCTCTATATCATACCATGGACTCCATCTACTAAATGGTAAATCCTTCATTTTCAGTAGATAATAATGTTTAATAAATGCGGTCTGGCTGATCGCTTTCAAGTATCTGAAGATTGCGTTAGTGGAAGTATTCCATCGGTCTCCCCCATATATCCCCCTATTCCTCCCCCTAATAGCTGTTATTAGGGGGAGGAAGGGGGGGGGATGTATAGGGTGACCGCTGGAATATACAGATTGTGTGTATTAAAAAAAAAATTTAATTTCTTTAATTTTTTTTTTAAATGAAAAAGTAAATAAATCAATACTTTTTTTTCTGTACATTGAAATAAAAAGAAGTAAAGAAAGAGCGTCACTCACCTGTCCTGCGCTCCGCGTCTCTCTCCCTGAAGTTAAGTTCCCGGAGCATGCGCAGTGTATTTAACTTTTGGAACTTGAACGTTTTTAATTTTTAATGGCCTGTGGATGACAATTGTACTTTCCAGATTTACTAAAAACATGTATTCTTCATAATTCATGAGCAAGTAAAGTTTGATTCAGGAAAAGGATAATAAACACTTTGGATAACCCTAAAGGTGTTGCTTTATGACGGAATAACACCCCAAAATAAGTAATTTTATTTGAATAACTTCATTTAACAAAAGAAAACTTTCTACATGTTTTACAAGGAACTATCACTCAGCCCATCTCTTCCTTTCTGCATTTCCACAGATACATAGATCCCGTCCCTTCTATAGTCAGTAACCTCATGTTGACTTTAATACCATCCTCTGCATTCAAAGGCACCAGCATGGATATACCTCACAAAAGATCAGAGATAGGAAGAAGAGTGTTATCTAACAAAGGGACACAGGTGTGGAAATATAATGCAACCAAATATTAAGCCATAATATTAAGATGTATCTATCCAGTCCTAGGATTGCAATGCTGGGTAAAGGGATTCAGTGAGAATCCCTTTAGAAAGGAAGGTGAGGGCAGAAAGAAAAATCTTTTACTTATATTTTTGCACTTTCTCTCCTTTAGGGCATTTATTTATTAATAGGTTTTTATATAGCGCTATCAGATTGCATAGCGCTGTACAGACAATGGACCTGATTCACACTTAAGAATCTTCTTAAAATAAGAAGTTCAAGTCACTCCTGGACAAAACCATGTTGTTTTCAGGGGGAGTCAAGTTAATTGTATTCTTTGCATGCAGGGATACATCTTTGAATTGCTCACTGAAAACAGATACTGACCAGCTTTACTATTACACTGTTATTTAGACTTGGGATAGGAAACATCACCTTTCAACACTAGTACTGTTTGCAACCGATGAAATATGACTCCCCTGCAATCAACATGGTTTAGCCCAGGTGTGACTTTAAGTTCTTATTTTAAGAAGATTCTTAAGTGTGAATCAGGTCCTAAGAGAGGAAAGTTACAACTGGGCAAAACCATGTTTATTTCAGGGGGAGTCAAGTTAATTGTATTCTTTGCATGTAGGGATATATATTTGAATTGCTTACTGCACACAAATACTGACCAGCTTTACTATCACACTGTTATATAGACTTGGGATAGGAAACATCATCTCTCAACTCTAACACTGTTTGCAACAGATGAAATATGACTCCCCTGCAATCAACATGGTTTAGCCCAGGAGTAATTTCAAGCAACTTCTTAAGTCTGATTCAAGTCCTTAGAGTCCATTCCAACACAGCAAGACCCGCAATATGTAGAGCAGTGACTCAGAAATATGATACAAACTCAGATCTACACTATTCACTCAATCTCTCAGCTAGGAGACAGATTATCTGCCCTAGAAGTCTCCGGTAATGACCATACAACTGTATTTGCCAAAATTCAGGAGAGGCTAGACAACCAGGCAAAGAGATTAAAGACCTCCAGTGTTGAGTTGAGGATCTGGATCACAGAGGCCGACATAATAACCTCTGGATATGTAGTATCTCAGACAACATCCCCACAGAAGGTTTATTTAATGCCGTCACATAAATCTTCAATGAACTCCTTTAGGCTCACCCGGACAACCTTATACTCTACAATAGAGCGAACAAAGCGTTAAGACCCAAGAATCTCCAGGCTGACAAACCTTGCGTTAAAATATGTCGCTTACGCTATTATCCCGTCAAGGAAGAGATTCTTGAAAGAGCCAATAGAAAATAATCCATAAAGTTCAACGGATCTCCAATCCAGGTCTTATCGGGGTACACCCGTCAACAGCACCAACTCCTTAAGTTGCTGAAAGACAAACTACAACGTAACATCGATTAAGTTCCTCTGCAGCTTTCCTTTTAGCCTCCAGGAGGTACATCACAGCAAATTTCTTACTCTATGGGACCCAGATGGCCTGAATTGCTTTTGCGACAACCTTGGAATAACTAAGGTCCAGCTACCTGAGTAGAGTGCCATCTTCGCTACCTTTGCCTCAAAGAGATTTATGGTTACATCAGAAAAATTGCCAGCATAGAAAGTGTCAGCCGGCTGATGAAGTCACCACTATTCCAGATACCTGAAAAAAACTCAAAACACAAAAAAAGACTCTGTGGGTCAGATTTCCAATTTACTCAATTTTTTCCTTTACTTAAACCCGAGTGTTGTGATCCTAGTGGTTATGTTTCTGTACAATGCCGATTGTTTATTTAATGTATTTATAGCGGAGGCGGAAAAGAGGGGGTTATACATTGTATTATTTAATTTTATTATTATAAAAAGTAAAAAAATAAAAATTAATTTTGGCTTCGCCAAGGAAACCCACAGCTGGAGCCATGCGGGTTTACTAATTATTGTCTTTTTTTGAGAAATAAACACGTGCCTCTGCATAGGACGTTTTAGTGGATCCACCTTACGGATCCGGTAAAACACTGAATCCGGCCCAATACCTGTTTTCAATAGGAAATTTTCTTAATTACACAATTGCCAGCTATGTCTTAAGAGGATAAATAATCAGTTATCATATGTGTATAATTATTATCAGCCGTGGATACTTATTAAGAATCTAGCTATTTTAAAACATACTTTAATGATTAGAGAGCTCTAAAATCATAGGCATTTCAAGCTGAGTCTCCTTTACTAACAGTAAAGCTGAAAGGTGCTGTGTTGATTTATTTTTACAAGTAGGACCAGATTCTGAATTTTAGCGGATCCTTAGTGCGGATCCGCTAAAACGTACTTTTCTAAAGAATCACGCACCTCTGATTTGGCTGTAGACAAAACAGGCCTAAAAAAACAAAAAAAAAGCTGCAGTCGGTAATAACTCTGACCACAGGTATCAGATTTTTTATAAATGTTTAAAAAAAAAAAATAATAACGTCCCCTCTCCCCCTTCACCCCCTGCCACTATATCTAAAATAAATAAATAATATCGGCCCTACAGGGAATGCTGACGCTTGTAATACTTTTGAAGAACCACAAGTGCCAGCATGCCCTGCCAGCCTGAGCCTGCTGCGCCATAGAAATAATAAAGGTTAGGGCCGGCTTTCTAATGTAAAAATTTGAAAAAAAAAAATGACAATTAAAATTAAAAGCCACTTACTTGCTTTGCTTTGCTGGGGTCCAGTCTTTTGGAAAAACAAAAAACCCTTTTGTAACCTCGCAACTCATGCTTTGCCAGCAGAACATCCTGGCTGCTAATGACAGTTCTACTGTCATTGAGGTATATTTATACCCTTGGCCAGCGTGGGAAATCACATTTCAAACGATCCAGATAAATACTTAACTCTTCATTCTCTATATGGGTTAAAAGGAGAAGCTTTAATGCTATAACTGTACTACTGACCATTGATAACTGATTATTGATGGTTGATGGCTGCACTTTAATGTGAACTTTCTGATCAATTTTTGAGAAGAAACTGATTGTTATTGTATGTATTATATTATTGCTTGTTTATGTAAAATAACATTACCTGTTCTTTGAGTACTTCATTATTTATTTTCTTCATTAGTAGGATCACATTCCACATCTCTTGTGTTAACATGTATTTGCCTGAACAGGGGCATAGCTAAAGGTTCATGGGCCCAGGTGCAAAAGGTCAGCTTGGGCCCCCCCACATAGAGGCTGTTTGAGGTGCACTACCGTAGTGCCAATGGAGCGCAGCGCACCTCAAAAAACCTGTATGATCAGGTCCACAGAAGACAGATGAGTGACAGGCTGGTGCCCCCAGTATCCCTCATAATATATCCAGCCCCCCAGCATCCCTCATCATATGTCCAGTACCCCAGTATCCCTCATCATATATCCAGTTCCCCCATTATCCCTCATCATATGTCCAGTACCCCAGTATCCCTCATCATATATCCAGTTCCCCCATTATCCCTCATCATATGTCCAGTACCCCAGTATCCCTCATCATATATCCAGTTCCCCCATTATCCCTCATCATATGTCCAGTACCCCAGTATCCCTCATCATATATCCAGTTCCCCCATTATCCCTCATCATATGTCCAGTACCCCAGTATCCCTCATCATATATCCAGTTCCCCCATTATCCCTCATCATATGTCCAGTACCCCAGTATCCCTCATCATATATCCAGTTCCCCCATTATCCCTCATCATATGTCCAGTACCCCAGTATCCCTCATCATATATCCAGTTCCCCCATTATCCCTCATCATATGTCCAGTACCCCAGTATCCCTCATCATATATCCAGTTCCCCCATTATCCCTCATCATATGTCCAGTACCCCAGTATCCCTCATCATATATCCAGTTCCCCCATTATCCCTCATCATATGTCCAGTACCCCAGTATCCCTCATCATATATCCAGTTCCCCCATTATCCCTCATCATATGTCCAGTACCCCAGTATCCCTCATCATATATCCAGTTCCCCCATTATCCCTCATCATATGTCCAGTACCCCAGTATCCCTCATCATATATCCAGTTCCCCCATTATCCCTCATCATATGTCCAGTACCCCAGTATCCCTCATCATATATCCAGTTCCCCCATTATCCCTCATCATATGTCCAGTACCCCAGTATCCCTCATCATATATCCAGTTCCCCCATTATCCCTCATCATATGTCCAGTACCCCAGTATCCCTCATCATATATCCAGTTCCCCCATTATCCCTCATCATATGTCCAGTACCCCAGTATCCCTCATCATATATCCAGTTCCCCCATTATCCCTCATCATATGTCCAGTACCCCAGTATCCCTCATCATATATCCAGTTCCCCCATTATCCCTCATCATATGTCCAGTACCCCAGTATCCCTCATCATATATCCAGTTCCCCCATTATCCCTCATCATATGTCCAGTACCCCAGTATCCCTCATCATATATCCAGTTCCCCCATTATCCCTCATCATATGTCCAGTACCCCAGTATCCCTCATCATATATCCAGTTCCCCCATTATCCCTCATCATATGTCCAGTACCCCAGTATCCCTCATCATATATCCAGTTCCCCCATTATCCCTCATCATATGTCCAGTACCCCAGTATCCCTCATCATATATCCAGTTCCCCCATTATCCCTCATCATATGTCCAGTACCCCAGTATCCCTCATCATATATCCAGTTCCCCCATTATCCCTCATCATATGTCCAGTACCCCAGTATCCCTCATCATATATCCAGTTCCCCCATTATCCCTCATCATATGTCCAGTACCCCAGTATCCCTCATCATATATCCAGTTCCCCCATTATCCCTCATCATATGTCCAGTACCCCAGTATCCCTCATCATATATCCAGTTCCCCCATTATCCCTCATCATATGTCCAGTACCCCAGTATCCCTCATCATATATCCAGTTCCCCCATTATCCCTCATCATATGTCCAGTACCCCAGTATCCCTCATCATATATCCAGTTCCCCCATTATCCCTCATCATATGTCCAGTACCCCAGTATCCCTCATCATATATCCAGTTCCCCCATTATCCCTCATCATATGTCCAGTACCCCAGTATCCCTCATCATATATCCAGTTCCCCCCCCCTAGCTCAGGGGCCCGGTCGCAAGTGCGACCGCTGCGACCCCTATAGCTACGCCACTGTGCCTGAATCAACCAGTCTTACATTCTAAAGATACTTAGATTAGAATGGTTGATATATATATATTAGTTAGTTAGTCACTTTTTTTTAGCAAGAATCATGGTACAGTAATTCACCTTCCTATGTCGTTCAATCAGATTGTGAGCTTGGGTCGGATTCAGAGTTGTGTATCCGTGCCAAAGTGCACGGATGCGGTGCGGAATTCCGCTAATGCTCATGTGTGAGCAGAAAAAGTCGTCCGTAATGCACAATGCACTTGCTATTCAAGCCTTGCAACTGCTTATGAATCTGTGTTTTTAGCTATGCAAAGGGGGGCTTGTTTAGATATGTTAAAGAGAATTTGGGGCATCTACTTGCAGTTATGAGTGTATCCGCTTTCGATTTTGCAAGCGCATATGACTTTTTGGTTACACCAACCTCTGACATGTGCAAATGGTTTTATTCACACACTTCAAACAAAAGCATTGTACGTTTCAGCTGCTCATTAAAGTGCAAGCAGCTGTTTCACATAAATATAAGCACAAAATTTTAGATGCGGATATCCACTTAATGTAAGAATCTGTGCCTGCTGTTCTCTGGTGAGTGTTTTGGGATTTGGATTATTTTGTTTGAAATACTACTTTTTTATTTAAATATTAACGTTTTTTATTTTTTTTTTTGTTTCCACATCAATATTTTTTTTGTAAATATGTTGATAATGGTTATGCTTTAAATATTATAAGTTTTTTGTTAAATTCTATATTGTGTCATTTTTGTGTTATTTTAGTGTGACTGTTTTAAATGTAGAAATAAGTTTCTTTTTATGTTGACACTAAAATTTACACGTATCCCACACAAAATGTAAAATTGAACATGTTTTACATACACTTAACATTAAAGTAAAAAATACAAAATATTCAAAATAGAAACATACAAACATTGCACATTTTCAGCAGCAAATCTTAGAATAGAATGTAAGCGCACAAATTGGTTGTCCTTATGACTTGCGAGTACATGACAGATTGCATGTTTTCCTTCTTCCGTCTGCGATTCAAGGTCGTGTTTTTATGCAGAAATGCGCAGCCTTGAATCGGCCGTAGTTAAATTATTTTTGCACATCTGTCTTGCGCCCACATGCAACTCTGAATCCAATCCCTTTTCTGTTTGGTTGAACCTGATGCTGTTATTGTAAACACCGTTGACCTGGATTCAGAGTTGCATGTGGGGGCGCAAGACGGATGCGCACAAAAAAATGTATATGCGGCCAATTCAAGGTTGCACATTTTTGCACAAAAATGCATGTGTGAATTGCACGCAATGCGTTGCCGAAACCCAAACATGCTTCCGTCTAATTGAGTGGAATATGCGCGCTCAAGTCGTAAGGACAAATTTTGCCATGCGCATACATTTAATTAAAAAAAGGTGGATGCGAAAAAGAATAATGGTGTATTTTTATATTTTTTTATTTAGAAAATATAAGAAATATTTCCAAAAAATGAATGTGTTTTGAAAATGTAAAAAACCCATTAATATTGAAATTGTAGACTATTAAAAAATATTTTTATTTAGAGTATCCAATAACAGATACAAGAAAACTGACAATTTTTATGATTAGGAAAAATAACATTTATTTTTAACATATTACAAAAAAAATTACAAATGTTATTAATAGGGCATAGGGCGTCATACATAATAAAATACAGTACATACATACAGGGCAGGGATGGAGAGCATAGTACATAATAATATACAGTACATACATACAGGGCAGGGATGGAGAGCATAGTACATAATAATATACAGTACAGACATACAGGACAGGGATGGACAGCATAGGACATAATAATATACAGTACAGACATACAGGGTAGGGATGGAGATCATAGTACATAATAATACACAGTACAGAAATATAGGACAGGAATGGACGGCATAGTACATAATAATATACAGTACAGACATAAAGGACAGGGTTGGACAGCATAGTACATAATAATATACAGTACAGACACACAGGACAGGGATGAACGGACATAATACATCATATAATACAGTACAAACATACAGGGCAGGGATGGACAGCATAGTACATAATAATATACAATATAAATATAAAAATATCACAAAAATATAATAAAGTGAAGCCAACACAGACAAGGCAAAATGTGAGGTGTGGTAGATCAAGGAGGAGGGAATAAACCGCAGTGAGAGTTTAAGAGGGAACCACCAGATGGGGAAGGGGTAAAAGGGAAGAGGGGAACAAGTGTGTATGAATTGAGGCGGGAGTAGTGGAGGAGGGAACAAAACTAGGGACCAAAAAGCGGGTTTGGAAAAGTGGAGATGTTGCCTATAG
>WWET01008807.1:6668-27117 GCA_011038615.1 Limnodynastes dumerilii
GGGCTCACCGTGCGATTCCAGCTGGAGACGATGGTCTTTGGGGCCTGAAGACCAGCAGGAAGAACCGGCTGCTTGTTCTTATTCAAGCCAGAAGCCTCATCAAGTAAAATACCCTGAAACGACAGAACGTCTTCAATAAGCGGTGAGCGGGCAGCGATCAGCTCCGGTAATCACCGCCGATTAATCGATTAGCACCGAGGCAGACCGCGTATCAACGATTCCGTACTAGCAAGCATGAAAACCGATATCCGCAGCAGCCGAGGATCATGGGTAATATGGACTATAGACAGGGAGACTCACCACTCTTTCAAGAACGGCGTCGTTGGCGTCTATCAGCAGCTCATACTTGTCTTCCAGGGCGTTCAATCGCCCGCGCGCTTTTATGTTACTGCGACAGCCGTGATACTGCATTATCTGGCTCATACTGCGGGGAGAGGAGACAGCGTTACTCTGTATGCGCTTATATCGCTCACGTTCTGCGCCTTCACCAAACGCCGTAAGAGCAGAGGTCATCTCCATGGCAACACTCGTCTTATAGGTCACACCCAGCAGGTGTCACACGTACCAGTGCAGCAGTCGCTCTCCTTGTGTGGCGCAGAAGTCGCGGAAGGTGGGAAAGCTGCGGTAGAAATCGTATTCATCGCCGCACTGCGGAAGCCCCGTGGACGCCTTGGTAGCCGAGACGACTGTGCCCAGAGCATGCTGCCGGAAGAAACGGAGGAGGGAAAACCAGATATTTATATACACAATATATACAGGGTCAGCGTATCACAGCACCATCATGCTCCCACAGCCACCCAGTAACCCCCATCTTGTGCCTCCAGCCCCCCCGTAGCCCCCTTCATGTCTCTGCACCACAAGGTATCTCCCACAATGTGCCTCCAGCCCCCCCAAAATACTGCAGAGCTTTATGTTTAGTCTATAAAATACTGCAGAGCTTTATGTTTAGTCTATAAAATACTGCAGAGCTTTATGTTTAGTCTATAAAATACTGCAGAGCTTTATGTTTAGTCTATAAAATACTGCAGAGCTTTATGTTTAGTCTATAAAATACTGCAGAGCTTTATGTTTAGTCTATAAAATACTGCAGAGCTTTATGTTTAGTCTATAAAATACTGCAGAGCTTTATGTTTAGTCTATAAAATACTGCAGAGCTTTATGTTTAGTCTATAAAATACTGCAGAGCTTTATGTTTAGTCTATAAAATACTGCAGAGCTTTATGTTTAGTCTATAAAATACTGCAGAGCTTTATGTTTAGTCTATAAAATACTGCAGAGCTTTATGTTTAGTCTATAAAATACTGCAGAGCTTTATGTTTAGTCTATAAAATACTGCAGAGCTTTATGTTTAGTCTATAAAATACTGCAGAGCTTTATGTTTAGTCTATAAAATACTGCAGAGCTTTATGTTTAGTCTATAAAATACTGCAGAGCTTTATGTTTAGTCTATAAAATACTGCAGAGCTTTATGTTTAGTCTATAAAATACTGCAGAGCTTTATGTTTAGTCTATAAAATACTGCAGAGCTTTATGTTTAGTCTATAAAATACTGCAGAGCTTTATGTTTAGTCTATAAAATACTGCAGAGCTTTATGTTTAGTCTATAAAATACTGCAGAGCTTTATGTTTAGTCTATAAAATACTGCAGAGCTTTATGTTTAGTCTATAAAATACTGCAGAGCTTTATGTTTAGTCTATAAAATACTGCAGAGCTTTATGTTTAGTCTATAAAATACTGCAGAGCTTTATGTTTAGTCTATAAAATACTGCAGAGCTTTATGTTTAGTCTATAAAATACTGCAGAGCTTTATGTTTAGTCTATAAAATACTGCAGAGCTTTATGTTTAGTCTATAAAATACTGCAGAGCTTTATGTTTAGTCTATAAAATACTGCAGAGCTTTATGTTTAGTCTATAAAATACTGCAGAGCTTTATGTTTAGTCTATAAAATACTGCAGAGCTTTATGTTTAGTCTATAAAATACTGCAGAGCTTTATGTTTAGTCTATAAAATACTGCAGAGCTTTATGTTTAGTCTATAAAATACTGCAGAGCTTTATGTTTAGTCTATAAAATACTGCAGAGCTTTATGTTTAGTCTATAAAATACTGCAGAGCTTTATGTTTAGTCTATAAAATACTGCAGAGCTTTATGTTTAGTCTATAAAATACTGCAGAGCTTTATGTTTAGTCTATAAAATACTGCAGAGCTTTATGTTTAGTCTATAAAATACTGCAGAGCTTTATGTTTAGTCTATAAAATACTGCAGAGCTTTATGTTTAGTCTATAAAATACTGCAGAGCTTTATGTTTAGTCTATAAAATACTGCAGAGCTTTATGTTTAGTCTATAAAATACTGCAGAGCTTTATGTTTAGTCTATAAAATACTGCAGAGCTTTATGTTTAGTCTATAAAATACTGCAGAGCTTTATGTTTAGTCTATAAAATACTGCAGAGCTTTATGTTTAGTCTATAAAATACTGCAGAGCTTTATGTTTAGTCTATAAAATACTGCAGAGCTTTATGTTTAGTCTATAAAATACTGCAGAGCTTTATGTTTAGTCTATAAAATACTGCAGAGCTTTATGTTTAGTCTATAAAATACTGCAGAGCTTTATGTTTAGTCTATAAAATACTGCAGAGCTTTATGTTTAGTCTATAAAATACTGCAGAGCTTTATGTTTAGTCTATAAAATACTGCAGAGCTTTATGTTTAGTCTATAAAATACTGCAGAGCTTTATGTTTAGTCTATAAAATACTGCAGAGCTTTATGTTTAGTCTATAAAATACTGCAGAGCTTTATGTTTAGTCTATAAAATACTGCAGAGCTTTATGTTTAGTCTATAAAATACTGCAGAGCTTTATGTTTAGTCTATAAAATACTGCAGAGCTTTATGTTTAGTCTATAAAATACTGCAGAGCTTTATGTTTAGTCTATAAAATACTGCAGAGCTTTATGTTTAGTCTATAAAATACTGCAGAGCTTTATGTTTAGTCTATAAAATACTGCAGAGCTTTATGTTTAGTCTATAAAATACTGCAGAGCTTTATGTTTAGTCTATAAAATACTGCAGAGCTTTATGTTTAGTCTATAAAATACTGCAGAGCTTTATGTTTAGTCTATAAAATACTGCAGAGCTTTATGTTTAGTCTATAAAATACTGCAGAGCTTTATGTTTAGTCTATAAAATACTGCAGAGCTTTATGTTTAGTCTATAAAATACTGCAGAGCTTTATGTTTAGTCTATAAAATACTGCAGAGCTTTATGTTTAGTCTATAAAATACTGCAGAGCTTTATGTTTAGTCTATAAAATACTGCAGAGCTTTATGTTTAGTCTATAAAATACTGCAGAGCTTTATGTTTAGTCTATAAAATACTGCAGAGCTTTATGTTTAGTCTATAAAATACTGCAGAGCTTTATGTTTAGTCTATAAAATACTGCAGAGCTTTATGTTTAGTCTATAAAATACTGCAGAGCTTTATGTTTAGTCTATAAAATACTGCAGAGCTTTATGTTTAGTCTATAAAATACTGCAGAGCTTTATGTTTAGTCTATAAAATACTGCAGAGCTTTATGTTTAGTCTATAAAATACTGCAGAGCTTTATGTTTAGTCTATAAAATACTGCAGAGCTTTATGTTTAGTCTATAAAATACTGCAGAGCTTTATGTTTAGTCTATAAAATACTGCAGAGCTTTATGTTTAGTCTATAAAATACTGCAGAGCTTTATGTTTAGTCTATAAAATACTGCAGAGCTTTATGTTTAGTCTATAAAATACTGCAGAGCTTTATGTTTAGTCTATAAAATACTGCAGAGCTTTATGTTTAGTCTATAAAATACTGCAGAGCTTTATGTTTAGTCTATAAAATACTGCAGAGCTTTATGTTTAGTCTATAAAATACTGCAGAGCTTTATGTTTAGTCTATAAAATACTGCAGAGCTTTATGTTTAGTCTATAAAATACTGCAGAGCTTTATGTTTAGTCTATAAAATACTGCAGAGCTTTATGTTTAGTCTATAAAATACTGCAGAGCTTTATGTTTAGTCTATAAAATACTGCAGAGCTTTATGTTTAGTCTATAAAATACTGCAGAGCTTTATGTTTAGTCTATAAAATACTGCAGAGCTTTATGTTTAGTCTATAAAATACTGCAGAGCTTTATGTTTAGTCTATAAAATACTGCAGAGCTTTATGTTTAGTCTATAAAATACTGCAGAGCTTTATGTTTAGTCTATAAAATACTGCAGAGCTTTATGTTTAGTCTATAAAATACTGCAGAGCTTTATGTTTAGTCTATAAAATACTGCAGAGCTTTATGTTTAGTCTATAAAATACTGCAGAGCTTTATGTTTAGTCTATAAAATACTGCAGAGCTTTATGTTTAGTCTATAAAATACTGCAGAGCTTTATGTTTAGTCTATAAAATACTGCAGAGCTTTATGTTTAGTCTATAAAATACTGCAGAGCTTTATGTTTAGTCTATAAAATACTGCAGAGCTTTATGTTTAGTCTATAAAATACTGCAGAGCTTTATGTTTAGTCTATAAAATACTGCAGAGCTTTATGTTTAGTCTATAAAATACTGCAGAGCTTTATGTTTAGTCTATAAAATACTGCAGAGCTTTATGTTTAGTCTATAAAATACTGCAGAGCTTTATGTTTAGTCTATAAAATACTGCAGAGCTTTATGTTTAGTCTATAAAATACTGCAGAGCTTTATGTTTAGTCTATAAAATACTGCAGAGCTTTATGTTTAGTCTATAAAATACTGCAGAGCTTTATGTTTAGTCTATAAAATACTGCAGAGCTTTATGTTTAGTCTATAAAATACTGCAGAGCTTTATGTTTAGTCTATAAAATACTGCAGAGCTTTATGTTTAGTCTATAAAATACTGCAGAGCTTTATGTTTAGTCTATAAAATACTGCAGAGCTTTATGTTACGTTTATAAAATACTGCAGTGCTGTATTGTTATTCTATAAAATACTGCAGAGCTTTATGTTAGTCTATATAATAAAGTGGAGCTAAGAAACTTCACCTCTTAATTTTAATTCTGGTTTTACAATGTAGATCTGCTCCCCTTGTAATTCATCACGTCATTGCTCAGGTCTACACTGCACCTAGAAACAAGGGATGTGTAACTGGATCAACCCCATAGTCTCTACCTACCGTTCCGGCCTTGTGCGGAGTGTGACACAGCTCGTCCAGAACGGGTAGCAATAATCAGCATTATTACATATAAAGGGCATTTATTCCGAGTGTATCTTATATTATAGACACACGTACACACGGTATATATTGCACATAACGGAACAGGAGAAGTTCTACCCTTGTATTACGCTAAACGACAATAAAGGAAAGTAGGAGCAATTATTTCCTGCATGCGAGGAATCCGCAGCGCGGTGTTAATGGAGCAGAGGTTGGGGGCGGTTGATGCTTTTTAGCATTTTGAATGTGTTTTGTGCTCTGCAAATCTCCGAGACTGGACGGCAGAGGAAATGTGGCTTCACTGAAAGGGTAGTGGGTGCGTGGAGCCGCTGCAGTCAGAGGTGGACCCTTTGGGTCTGAGGTCTTCTTGGGATGGACAGGCCGTCACATCCTGTATTTCTTATGGTTTGCGGCCCCTCAGCTCCTGCTTGTGCGGCCCTTTGGACAGTGAGAGAGCCAGAGACGGGTTTCTCCATCGTGGCTCTGGAAAACGGCGATTATAACCCGATTGCGTCATTGTGGCAGCCTGGACCTTTGTGCACTTGCCTGACATAAGCACAGGAGACCCGATAATAAACGTGTTACAAGCGATATACGTCATGACATCGCTTATCTATGTCTGCCCGTTGGAGGCCACGTGTAGTGGATTCCTAATCGTGTGTAACATATAGAACGTTTGGATATAAAGAAATCCAGCAGACACCGGCTCAAATCCCATCATTTCCTTTATCAACAATCATAATTCTTCACAGCTCCCTGACAATGGTCACCCCGCTACACCACTGCTCCGAGGCTCTGATTCGCAGCTCGGTAACGGCCGTCTCACGCTTGGGACAGGAAGTCGCGGCTCTCCGTTATACGGCCAGACAACACGCCATCTCACAAGCATGATTGGTGAGGTACAGCACCATCTCTATATACACAGAATCCCCCCCACAGGTCGCTCTGTCCCCCGGCGAGCCTCCAGTCTCTCATCACGGTATATCCACTGCCGCCAGCGCCTCCGATCCAATGGAAACGCCACAACAGTCTCTACCAGAACGGACACCTGCAAAGGAAGAGCACAGACACGGAGGGTAAGCCACAGGGAAGAGGATAGTCCCTTTCCAGCAGCGATCGTAGATTTATTGGACTACCATGGCAACCACAGTCACTTCACACAGTAAGCGCAGAGGTTTTGAAACCTGCATCTGAGCTCTGATCACACTGTGACATCAAGTCTCCAGCTGCTATCGCGGCTATAGCAGACAATGGCTGACAGCAACACGGCCGCCACCCAGAGAGATTTTAAAAAGGAGACATGATTTATGGAAGAATAGCTGCGATAAATTAGACGTCTGCTTATCTCATACAACACTTTCTATATAAAGGGGACACTTACCATCCAATGTAACACTGACAAAGATTTTCATGCGACGTGGCCTGTTTGATGAGTAGCTCCACCTGCGTGGCCACGTCTAGCGTTTCTTCATGGGAAAAGTCTCGACCTGAGAAGACACGCGGTAATAAAGATATATATCAGTCCTGCAGAGTCCACGTCTCACGCTCTAGTGGCCATGTGTGTCGCTGGGAGTTGCCGTCATTTACCTGTTAGTTTATCTCGCACTCGGTTTATAATCTGAATAGCTTTCTTATTTAGAGCTTCGGGCTGAACCAAACCATCACCGACTGCAAAACACAAAGAAAGATCTCAGTGTAAAACAGCAATAAATCTCAAATAAATTCATGTTAATGAGGAGCGGACTAATTATGCAGAAGGGGAGGGGCTAGTCTGCTCTGCCTTTCTATTGGTCACCGTGCATGCATATGCAATGGTTGGCACACAGCTTACTGTAGGTGTGGATGGACTCCGGAACGGTGCTCCCCGGCTTCTTGTGAGTGGTCTCTCCGAGCTCCACAGTCTCCAGCATCTCTGAGAAGAGCAGAATGATCACAGATCAGCGTCAAGGCTACGTTATTACACGGGACAGAACGAGCAGAATGAATGTCACATGTAACACTGGAAGCCACGGGATGACACACTGATGTCCTGGAATGGCCGAGTGACACACATGACATGGAGATTCTTACCATTAAATCCCATTCTTGTACTGTTTGTGCAATGTGTAAAGTCTACCAGTAGGTGTCACTAGTAGCAGAGAGGACAAGACATAGATGTCACAGCACAGGGTAAGGAACAGAGGGGACCCCTAAAGATCACAAGCCAGACACGGGGGCATCACCCATAGAGGACAACACCGCAAAGAGGCGTGAGAATACCAAGAACACGAAGTTACCGAACGCCATTTACACAGCGGCCAATGTACAAACGCTGCTGTGCTCAATCATAATAATCATCAGGACTGGCATCACCCTACACTCCCAGGCCGTCAGCAAGATGTAAACTCTGACCAGGCCTCGTGTACAGCATTGACCCAGAGATTAGATGCTACAAAGAATACACGGATTCCGGCCAAACAATATCCGGGGGAGCATTATAACCCTCTAGGGGGAGAAGGTGTAGATATAATATCCGGGGGAGCATTATAACCCTCTAGGGGGAGAAGGGGTAGATATAACATCCGGGGGAGCATTATAGGCCTCTAGGGGGAGAAGGTGTAGACGTATGACGATTAGACCTCCCTGGGCAGAGGAGAGATGTCACTTGGTCAGAGTGGAGGAATATGGGGAACTCGCACATTGCACAGACAGACAGCAGGTCCTACCTTCCATTACACGAAGCACTGTGACAAGACAGACAGAACCAGTGGAATGAACACAATGTCACCACAAAGGCTGGGAACCACCGCTGCACCCACTAATCAGCTGTCCCCATAACGAGCCATAGAGACGTGTACAACGCTCAGTCTACCGTGTAAAACGCGCACGGATAAGCGGGAATTTCCGATATTTGTGTCGTTTCTTCCCTAACGTTATGTAAAATATTACTGACAGCGATAAAACCCCAGCTCAGAGACATCACAGATTCCTCCTATTCTGCGTGACGGAAACGAGCGCTATTTACATGTTACAGGCCGCGGGCTTCAGCTTCCTAAACTCTGTTCACATGTAAGCCATAACTCTCAGGACGGGGAAATTGGCGCTAGCCCTGGGTGATCCGGTTACACAAGGGCTCGCCATGCCGGCGGGAGGTGCGTCTGATAACAGCAGCGCGCTCGCTATAACATTCAGCTGCTGTTTATCGCTATAATGAGGAGAACCACAATCACAGCCATACAATATAGGCACGCCTGCCTAGATCTACCAGACTTCCTGCAGTGTAAGCATGCTGCCCTGTCACACTGGCAAAGCCCCAGATGCCATGATCTGCTGCGACCAGCGTCATTACGCCCTGCCCAAGCTGATGAGCGCAGGTGTGATTACAGTGATGGCTGAGGAGGGTGTGGCCGCTGGGAGAGATAAGGTATTGCAGCGCCCCCCGCAGGATCTCCCGGATAAGGTTGTGACATTGTTTCATTGGTCAGCAATGTGGCTAAAAACGATACCCACAACCAATAAGGAATAATAATAATTATAATAATAATAGCCACCCTTCCTTACACGCCTGGCAGACGTCTGTGTGATTCACGGGCATGGCGCCTGTAATCGCCAGTAACCACGCTCTCTGATACAGCTCATTACTTCAGATGAAATCTCTGGCTCACAAGTGGATGGGTTAGGAAAATGAAATATAGATTTTCAAACCAGAAGACATTGAGAAAGTCCAATGTCGGGAAAGCTAGATCGTGCCACTTAGCAAACCATGTCTGGAGACCCTTCACCTCTCCCGTAGACCCTCCATATTGTGTGATGACGGGAGTGGGCAGAAATCGGGCTATAGGGCAGAAGACTGGTCATCTTCCGTTCTCTAGGCCAGGCCTGGCCTACCGGACTCTCTCCAGCTGCTGTGAAACTACAAGCCCCAGCATAGCTCATAGCGGACAATGCATGCTGGGAAGCGTCCTATCTTGGCCAGGCCTCCTCTGTCACCCCCCAGCACAAGGGCCGCCCGTCTATGTGCCTTGTGGACACTTCTGTAAATGTGACTAAGCTGCAATGATACAGAACCTCCAGGGACGCTGAAGCTTCCGATGAACTCACCCACAGACTGTCCGGCTGAGTAGGAGTCTGTCCGTGTACAAGAGCGTTTGTTGGCTTTTATATTGGCTGTGAAAAGATTATTATTGGAGAGGGTGATGAGACTACGTGAGGATGTCACAAGGCATTCCGCATGGCGCTCTATGGGAGATTAATCAATAGTTATTTTATTGATTGATACAGTTACAATGTGTTAAGATCCCACCTGCTATGAATATAAAGTGTTAGTACATGCAAATGCCTTCATTATCAATCAGACCAGGAGCCTGCACCTCTCAGCCATACCCAGCATGCCCTGCAAGCGTGCGGATGCAAAGCATGCTGGGATAGGACGCCATGACAGCTGCAGAGGTCATTATATGGATTCTTGTAAAGCTCAATGCATGCTGGATTAAACAGGAACCAGAGCAGGGACTCAGACACTATGGGCCGATCCAGACTTCCAATGACCACGAAGAGAGAAACCGAGGGATCCGCCAGCGCTGGACGAAGCAGACATGCACGCGGGCACTTTATAACTCCTCCTACTCAAACAGATCTCACAGCCAATGGCAAGCGCAGGGAAATTCCTGGAAGCACTGCAGAGAGGGAACGCCCACAATGACAGCTAAGAGGGAACGCCCACATTGTCACCTCAGCCCCACCCCTCTGTGAAAAGTCTCATTCCTCACGGGTGGGATGTGTCGCTGAAGGGGCAGGTCATACATCCATTCTCACACGACAACAGCGGGGCTGCAGGAAAGAGACATCTCTCTGTGTGTATTGCTGAAGAGCACTGCCTATAGAGTGCAGGGTGGACGGGGCTGCAGGAAAGAGACATCTCTCTGTGTGTATTGCTGAAGAGCACTGCCTTTAGAGTGCAGGGTGGATGGGGCTGCAGGAAAGAGACATCTCTCTGTGCATTGCTGAAGAGCACTGTCTATAAAGTGCAGGATGGACGGGGCTGGAGAGGAAAGAGACATCTCTCTGTGTATTGCTGAAGAGCACTGTCTATAAAGTGCAGGCTGCACGGGGCTGGGGGGATAGAGAGAGGACACTACAGGCGCTGGTTTGAATATCTTTTCATTTTGATTACCAGCCTTTGAGTAGAAAACAGAAATGCAAAACAATTATTGGTCCCTTCATCATCCAATCACCACAGAGCTTCTTGCTGGATGCTCACATTAAAGACAGAAAGGTGACAAAGGTTACACTGGGCAGTGACTGCGCTGAAGCCCCTTCACTAGACGGCGGCCGCTGACCAGGGCCATTAGAAGGCAACTGCCCTGGTGCGTCACAGAAGATGCAAGACAAGAAGGGCAGAACGACCTTGCTGGATCATTAAAGACAGAAAGGTGACAAAGGTTACACTGGGCAGTGACTGCGCTGAAGCCCCTTCACTAGACGGCGGCCGCTGACCTGACCCATTAGAAGGCAACTGCCCTGGTGCGTCACAGAAGATGCAAGACAAGAAGGGCAGAACGAGAGACACTGAAGACTACTCCGTACCTGACGCAGCCCCCCCTGAGGGGAATTACACAGACAGGGAGGCCTCGCCTCAGAAGCTCACACTCTATAGATACATGAGGGGAATTACACAGACAGGGAGGCCTCGCCTCAGAAGCTCACACTCTATAGATACATGAGGGGAATTACACAGACAGGGAGGCCTCGCCTCAGAAGCTCACACTCTATAGATACATGAGGGGAATTACACAGACAGGGAGGCCTCGCCTCAGAAGCTCACACTCTATAGATACATGAGGGGAATTACACAGACAGGGAGGCCTCGCCTCAGAAGCTCACACTCTATAGATACATGAGGGGAATTACACAGACAGGGAGGCCTCGCCTCAGAAGCTCACACTCTATAGATACATGAGGGGAATTACACAGACAGGGAGGCCTCGCCTCAGAAGCTCACACTCTATAGATACATGAGGGGAATTACACAGACAGGGAGGCCTCGCCTCAGAAGCTCACACTCTATAGATACATGAGGGGAATTACACAGACAGGGAGGCCTCGCCTCAGAAGCTCACACTCTATAGATACATGAGGGGAATTACACAGACAGGGAGGCCTCGCCTCAGAAGCTCACACTCTATAGATACATGAGGGGAATTACACAGACAGGGAGGCCTCGCCTCAGAAGCTCACACTCTATAGATACATGAGGGGAATTACACAGACAGGGAGGCCTCGCCTCAGAAGCTCACACTCTATAGATACATGAGGGGAATTACACAGACAGGGAGGCCTCGCCTCAGAAGCTCACACTCTATAGATACATGAGGGGAATTACACAGACAGGGAGGCCTCGCCTCAGAAGCTCACACTCTATAGATACATGAGGGGAATTACACAGACAGGGAGGCCTCGCCTCAGAAGCTCACACTCTATAGATACATGAGGGGAATTACACAGACAGGGAGGCCTCGCCTCAGAAGCTCACACTCTATAGATACATGAGGGGAATTACACAGACAGGGAGGCCTCGCCTCAGAAGCTCACACTCTATAGATACATGAGGGGAATTACACAGACAGGGAGGCCTCGCCTCAGAAGCTCACACTCTATAGATACATGAGGGGAATTACACAGACAGGGAGGCCTCGCCTCAGAAGCTCACACTCTATAGATACATGAGGGGAATTACACAGACAGGGAGGCCTCGCCTCAGAAGCTCACACTCTATAGATACATGAGGGGAATTACACAGACAGGGAGGCCTCGCCTCAGAAGCTCACACTCTATAGATACATGAGGGGAATTACACAGACAGGGAGGCCTCGCCTCAGAAGCTCACACTCTATAGATACATGAGGGGAATTACACAGACAGGGAGGCCTCGCCTCAGAAGCTCACACTCTATAGATACATGAGGGGAATTACACAGACAGGGAGGCCTCGCCTCAGAAGCTCACACTCTATAGATACATGAGGGGAATTACACAGACAGGGAGGCCTCGCCTCAGAAGCTCACACTCTATAGATACATGAGGGGAATTACACAGACAGGGAGGCCTCGCCTCAGAAGCTCACACTCTATAGATACATGAGGGGAATTACACAGACAGGGAGGCCTCGCCTCAGAAGCTCACACTCTATAGATACATGAGGGGAATTACACAGACAGGGAGGCCTCGCCTCAGAAGCTCACACTCTATAGATACATGAGGGGAATTACACAGACAGGGAGGCCTCGCCTCAGAAGCTCACACTCTATAGATACATGAGGGGAATTACACAGACAGGGAGGCCTCGCCTCAGAAGCTCACACTCTATAGATACATGAGGGGAATTACACAGACAGGGAGGCCTCGCCTCAGAAGCTCACACTCTATAGATACATGAGGGGAATTACACAGACAGGGAGGCCTCGCCTCAGAAGCTCACACTCTATAGATACATGAGGGGAATTACACAGACAGGGAGGCCTCGCCTCAGAAGCTCACACTCTATAGATACATGAGGGGAATTACACAGACAGGGAGGCCTCGCCTCAGAAGCTCACACTCTATAGATACATGAGGGGAATTACACAGACAGGGAGGCCTCGCCTCAGAAGCTCACACTCTATAGATACATGAGGGGAATTACACAGACAGGGAGGCCTCGCCTCAGAAGCTCACACTCTATAGATACATGAGGGGAATTACACAGACAGGGAGGCCTCGCCTCAGAAGCTCACACTCTATAGATACATGAGGGGAATTACACAGACAGGGAGGCCTCGCCTCAGAAGCTCACACTCTATAGATACATGAGGGGAATTACACAGACAGGGAGGCCTCGCCTCAGAAGCTCACACTCTATAGATACATGAGGGGAATTACACAGACAGGGAGGCCTCGCCTCAGAAGCTCACACTCTATAGATACATGAGGGGAATTACACAGACAGGGAGGCCTCGCCTCAGAAGCTCACACTCTATAGATACATGAGGGGAATTACACAGACAGGGAGGCCTCGCCTCAGAAGCTCACACTCTATAGATACATGAGGGGAATTACACAGACAGGGAGGCCTCGCCTCAGAAGCTCACACTCTATAGATACATGAGGGGAATTACACAGACAGGGAGGCCTCGCCTCAGAAGCTCACACTCTATAGATACATGAGGGGAATTACACAGACAGGGAGGCCTCGCCTCAGAAGCTCACACTCTATAGATACATGAGGGGAATTACACAGACAGGGAGGCCTCGCCTCAGAAGCTCACACTCTATAGATACATGAGGGGAATTACACAGACAGGGAGGCCTCGCCTCAGAAGCTCACACTCTATAGATACATGAGGGGAATTACACAGACAGGGAGGCCTCGCCTCAGAAGCTCACACTCTATAGATACATGAGGGGAATTACACAGACAGGGAGGCCTCGCCTCAGAAGCTCACACTCTATAGATACATGAGGGGAATTACACAGACAGGGAGGCCTCGCCTCAGAAGCTCACACTCTATAGATACATGAGGGGAATTACACAGACAGGGAGGCCTCGCCTCAGAAGCTCACACTCTATAGATACATGAGGGGAATTACACAGACAGGGAGGCCTCGCCTCAGAAGCTCACACTCTATAGATACATGAGGGGAATTACACAGACAGGGAGGCCTCGCCTCAGAAGCTCACACTCTATAGATACATGAGGGGAATTACACAGACAGGGAGGCCTCGCCTCAGAAGCTCACACTCTATAGATACATGAGGGGAATTACACAGACAGGGAGGCCTCGCCTCAGAAGCTCACACTCTATAGATACATGAGGGGAATTACACAGACAGGGAGGCCTCGCCTCAGAAGCTCACACTCTATAGATACATGAGGGGAATTACACAGACAGGGAGGCCTCGCCTCAGAAGCTCACACTCTATAGATACATGAGGGGAATTACACAGACAGGGAGGCCTCGCCTCAGAAGCTCACACTCTATAGATACATGAGGGGAATTACACAGACAGGGAGGCCTCGCCTCAGAAGCTCACACTCTATAGATACATGAGGGGAATTACACAGACAGGGAGGCCTCGCCTCAGAAGCTCACACTCTATAGATACATGAGGGGAATTACACAGACAGGGAGGCCTCGCCTCAGAAGCTCACACTCTATAGATACATGAGGGGAATTACACAGACAGGGAGGCCTCGCCTCAGAAGCTCACACTCTATAGATACATGAGGGGAATTACACAGACAGGGAGGCCTCGCCTCAGAAGCTCACACTCTATAGATACATGAGGGGAATTACACAGACAGGGAGGCCTCGCCTCAGAAGCTCACACTCTATAGATACATGAGGGGAATTACACAGACAGGGAGGCCTCGCCTCAGAAGCTCACACTCTATAGATACATGAGGGGAATTACACAGACAGGGAGGCCTCGCCTCAGAAGCTCACACTCTATAGATACATGAGGGGAATTACACAGACAGGGAGGCCTCGCCTCAGAAGCTCACACTCTATAGATACATGAGGGGAATTACACAGACAGGGAGGCCTCGCCTCAGAAGCTCACACTCTATAGATACATGAGGGGAATTACACAGACAGGGAGGCCTCGCCTCAGAAGCTCACACTCTATAGATACATGAGGGGAATTACACAGACAGGGAGGCCTCGCCTCAGAAGCTCACACTCTATAGATACATGAGGGGAATTACACAGACAGGGAGGCCTCGCCTCAGAAGCTCACACTCTATAGATACATGAGGGGAATTACACAGACAGGGAGGCCTCGCCTCAGAAGCTCACACTCTATAGATACATGAGGGGAATTACACAGACAGGGAGGCCTCGCCTCAGAAGCTCACACTCTATAGATACATGAGGGGAATTACACAGACAGGGAGGCCTCGCCTCAGAAGCTCACACTCTATAGATACATGAGGGGAATTACACAGACAGGGAGGCCTCGCCTCAGAAGCTCACACTCTATAGATACATGAGGGGAATTACACAGACAGGGAGGCCTCGCCTCAGAAGCTCACACTCTATAGATACATGAGGGGAATTACACAGACAGGGAGGCCTCGCCTCAGAAGCTCACACTCTATAGATACATGAGGGGAATTACACAGACAGGGAGGCCTCGCCTCAGAAGCTCACACTCTATAGATACATGAGGGGAATTACACAGACAGGGAGGCCTCGCCTCAGAAGCTCACACTCTATAGATACATGAGGGGAATTACACAGACAGGGAGGCCTCGCCTCAGAAGCTCACACTCTATAGATACATGAGGGGAATTACACAGACAGGGAGGCCTCGCCTCAGAAGCTCACACTCTATAGATACATGAGGGGAATTACACAGACAGGGAGGCCTCGCCTCAGAAGCTCACACTCTATAGATACATGAGGGGAATTACACAGACAGGGAGGCCTCGCCTCAGAAGCTCACACTCTATAGATACATGAGGGGAATTACACAGACAGGGAGGCCTCGCCTCAGAAGCTCACACTCTATAGATACATGAGGGGAATTACACAGACAGGGAGGCCTCGCCTCAGAAGCTCACACTCTATAGATACATGAGGGGAATTACACAGACAGGGAGGCCTCGCCTCAGAAGCTCACACTCTATAGATACATGAGGGGAATTACACAGACAGGGAGGCCTCGCCTCAGAAGCTCACACTCTATAGATACATGAGGGGAATTACACAGACAGGGAGGCCTCGCCTCAGAAGCTCACACTCTATAGATACATGAGGGGAATTACACAGACAGGGAGGCCTCGCCTCAGAAGCTCACACTCTATAGATACATGAGGGGAATTACACAGACAGGGAGGCCTCGCCTCAGAAGCTCACACTCTATAGATACATGAGGGGAATTACACAGACAGGGAGGCCTCGCCTCAGAAGCTCACACTCTATAGATACATGAGGGGAATTACACAGACAGGGAGGCCTCGCCTCAGAAGCTCACACTCTATAGATACATGAGGGGAATTACACAGACAGGGAGGCCTCGCCTCAGAAGCTCACACTCTATAGATACATGAGGGGAATTACACAGACAGGGAGGCCTCGCCTCAGAAGCTCACACTCTATAGATACATGAGGGGAATTACACAGACAGGGAGGCCTCGCCTCAGAAGCTCACACTCTATAGATACATGAGGGGAATTACACAGACAGGGAGGCCTCGCCTCAGAAGCTCACACTCTATAGATACATGAGGGGAATTACACAGACAGGGAGGCCTCGCCTCAGAAGCTCACACTCTATAGATACATGAGGGGAATTACACAGACAGGGAGGCCTCGCCTCAGAAGCTCACACTCTATAGATACATGAGGGGAATTACACAGACAGGGAGGCCTCGCCTCAGAAGCTCACACTCTATAGATACATGAGGGGAATTACACAGACAGGGAGGCCTCGCCTCAGAAGCTCACACTCTATAGATACATGAGGGGAATTACACAGACAGGGAGGCCTCGCCTCAGAAGCTCACACTCTATAGATACATGAGGGGAATTACACAGACAGGGAGGCCTCGCCTCAGAAGCTCACACTCTATAGATACATGAGGGGAATTACACAGACAGGGAGGCCTCGCCTCAGAAGCTCACACTCTATAGATACATGAGGGGAATTACACAGACAGGGAGGCCTCGCCTCAGAAGCTCACACTCTATAGATACATGAGGGGAATTACACAGACAGGGAGGCCTCGCCTCAGAAGCTCACACTCTATAGATACATGAGGGGAATTACACAGACAGGGAGGCCTCGCCTCAGAAGCTCACACTCTATAGATACATGAGGGGAATTACACAGACAGGGAGGCCTCGCCTCAGAAGCTCACACTCTATAGATACATGAGGGGAATTACACAGACAGGGAGGCCTCGCCTCAGAAGCTCACACTCTATAGATACATGAGGGGAATTACACAGACAGGGAGGCCTCGCCTCAGAAGCTCACACTCTATAGATACATGAGGGGAATTACACAGACAGGGAGGCCTCGCCTCAGAAGCTCACACTCTATAGATACATGAGGGGAATTACACAGACAGGGAGGCCTCGCCTCAGAAGCTCACACTCTATAGATACATGAGGGGAATTACACAGACAGGGAGGCCTCGCCTCAGAAGCTCACACTCTATAGATACATGAGGGGAATTACACAGACAGGGAGGCCTCGCCTCAGAAGCTCACACTCTATAGATACATGAGGGGAATTACACAGACAGGGAGGCCTCGCCTCAGAAGCTCACACTCTATAGATACATGAGGGGAATTACACAGACAGGGAGGCCTCGCCTCAGAAGCTCACACTCTATAGATACATGAGGGGAATTACACAGACAGGGAGGCCTCGCCTCAGAAGCTCACACTCTATAGATACATGAGGGGAATTACACAGACAGGGAGGCCTCGCCTCAGAAGCTCACACTCTATAGATACATGAGGGGAATTACACAGACAGGGAGGCCTCGCCTCAGAAGCTCACACTCTATAGATACATGAGGGGAATTACACAGACAGGGAGGCCTCGCCTCAGAAGCTCACACTCTATAGATACATGAGGGGAATTACACAGACAGGGAGGCCTCGCCTCAGAAGCTCACACTCTATAGATACATGAGGGGAATTACACAGACAGGGAGGCCTCGCCTCAGAAGCTCACACTCTATAGATACATGAGGGGAATTACACAGACAGGGAGGCCTCGCCTCAGAAGCTCACACTCTATAGATACATGAGGGGAATTACACAGACAGGGAGGCCTCGCCTCAGAAGCTCACACTCTATAGATACATGAGGGGAATTACACAGACAGGGAGGCCTCGCCTCAGAAGCTCACACTCTATAGATACATGAGGGGAATTACACAGACAGGGAGGCCTCGCCTCAGAAGCTCACACTCTATAGATACATGAGGGGAATTACACAGACAGGGAGGCCTCGCCTCAGAAGCTCACACTCTATAGATACATGAGGGGAATTACACAGACAGGGAGGCCTCGCCTCAGAAGCTCACACTCTATAGATACATGAGGGGAATTACACAGACAGGGAGGCCTCGCCTCAGAAGCTCACACTCTATAGATACATGAGGGGAATTACACAGACAGGGAGGCCTCGCCTCAGAAGCTCACACTCTATAGATACATGAGGGGAATTACACAGACAGGGAGGCCTCGCCTCAGAAGCTCACACTCTATAGATACATGAGGGGAATTACACAGACAGGGAGGCCTCGCCTCAGAAGCTCACACTCTATAGATACATGAGGGGAATTACACAGACAGGGAGGCCTCGCCTCAGAAGCTCACACTCTATAGATACATGAGGGGAATTACACAGACAGGGAGGCCTCGCCTCAGAAGCTCACACTCTATAGATACATGAGGGGAATTACACAGACAGGGAGGCCTCGCCTCAGAAGCTCACACTCTATAGATACATGACAGCAATTACACAGACAGGGAGGACTCGCCTCAGAAGCTCACAATCTATAGATACATGAGGGGAATTACACAGACAGGGAGGACTCGCCTCAGAAGCTCACAATCTATAGATACATGAGGGGAATTACACAGACAGGGAGGCCTCGGCTCAGAAGCTCACACTCTATGGCACAGGAGGGTAGATACATGAGGGGAATTACACAGACAGGGAGGCCTCGGCTCAGAAGCTCACACTCTATGGCACAGGAGGGTAGATACATGAGGGGAATTACACAGACAGGGAGGCCTCGGCTCAGAAGCTCACACTCTATGGCACAGGAGGGTAGATACATGAGGGGAATTACACAGACAGGGAGGCCTCGGCTCAGAAGCTCACACTCTATGGCACAGGAGGGTAGATACATGAGGGGAATTACACAGACAGGGAGGCCTCGGCTCAGAAGCTCACACTCTATGGCACAGGAGGGTAGATACATGAGGGGAATTACACAGACAGGGAGGCCTCGGCTCAGAAGCTCACACTCTATGGCACAGGAGGGTAGATACATGAGGGGAATTACACAGACAGGGAGGCCTCGGCTCAGAAGCTCACACTCTATGGCACAGGAGGGTAGATACATGAGGGGAATTACACAGACAGGGAGGCCTCGGCTCAGAAGCTCACACTCTATGGCACAGGAGGGTAGATACATGAGGGGAATTACACAGACAGGGAGGCCTCGGCTCAGAAGCTCACACTCTATGGCACAGGAGGGTAGATACATGAGGGGAATTACACAGACAGGGAGGCCTCGCCTCAGAAGCTCACACTCTATGGCACAGGAGGGTAGAGCTACATATTGCAGGCGCTCTGTGATTGTGTATAGAAGGAGAATGTGGGAGGTTTGTGGGGGAGCAGAGGATAATAACAGGATAGAAGGGAAGGGGGGGATGGATAACTTGTCTGAAGAGGTGAAGTGTAAGAAAGCTCCTAAAGGTTCACAGTCTAAGGAAGAACAATCCACAGAGTGGATGCAGCGCAGGAGAAGTCCTGTGCCCAGGAAAGGCCGGCTGTAATAAATGTCTAGGGAGATAGATGCAGCGCATGGGAAACCCTGTAACCGGGAATGCACAGGAAAAGATTAACAATGGGGCAGATGGGACTACAGCCCCAGGCCTCCACCTGCAAAAAGGCCCACCAAGAAATCCAATATGACGACTGTTTGTCCAGCCGGCTGTGCGGCGTGTGCCTGAGCAGATCCGCGGTGTCATTAATATGTAACGAGCTCCCATCAGCCCCTGTGGAGCATATGCTGGTCACACCAACACAGGCCAGATACGGGCCCCGTCTATTCATAGGAGGGAATCACATACCTGTCTCCCAGACCCAGGATATATCCCACCATGGACATCACAGCCAGAGACCGGGTGTAATTTGTCCTTCTGTCAAACCAGACCTAGAACACAAACCCGAAACCATGAAGCCACATCCCTTACACCCCGACAGCCAAACGCGGGACTGCGCCGCCTCACCTCCGAGCTGGGACTCTTCAGCCACAGGAGCTTGGCCAGGTCATCGCCGGCGGTGTTATTCACGGCGTGTTCAAACACCTCCACCTTCTGCATGAGGGTCAGATGATCGTAATCCGGCGCCATCTGCAATCAGCGAGCAATGATTAACAACCGCCCGACACGTGCCCGCGACCCCCGTGAAGTGTACGGCGTGACGGGTACCCGCAGCATGATGCGGTGCTCAATATTCAGCAGG